>JARHVA010006185.1:667500-980348 GCA_037957365.1 Torreya grandis | reverse complement strand
TATCCCTTTCAACCTAGAGGTTCATTTCCACTTATAGGCACACTCACAAGCCTAGAAATGTCCTAACATTACCCAAATCTAGAATATGCCTAAACAACCCTCTTCTAAGATGCATGATTTAGATACAAAAGTTCTGACATGCCCAGTGGGACAAAATACTTTTATATTTTCATGTCAAGGTGAATGTTGGTCTTGAAAAGTATCATTTGTATTCTAAAATACATCATTTTTATGATTCCAAAGGGTGAGAATCCCTAGTTTTAAATCAAATTTCCCATAGTTTACTTCATGGTCCTCACTAGGTCATCTTGAGATATTTGACCAAGAACCTCTAGCTGAAGTTATTTTTGAAGAACAACATCCTGAACCATTCCTAGTACCCTTAGAGAGCCTAGGCAGGGTGGTTTTGAAGAGGAAGAAGAAGAGGTTGAGTAAGTAGAAGAAACTAAAAATAAAGAAGTAGACAATCAAGAAGACATGGATAGGCATCAACCCTTCATTTCTTTTAATACCCAAAACCCACTAGAACTTCCTGCATATGACCCCATCCCTCTGAGTGCTACAAAAAATCTTCCTAGTTTCAATGGAGAGGGTGTTATTACCCCATCTAAAACATATTAGAGACATCTCTAATTTATGCAATTTCCATAATGTTACTAAGGCCCAACATATCCATTGGGTTGCTTGTTATGTCTTTAAAAGGCAAAACACTTGACTAGTATAGAACATTAGAAGGGGGGTTGCATTACAAATTGGGATGGCTTTGGAGATCTATTGGTGACAAGATTTGAAAATAAGAGTGATCATGCTTCCCTAATACATCAGCTAAATGTAATAAGAAGAGGTTCAATTGAATCCATGGGATATTTCAAAGAACATGGTATAGGTTTCCACCAATCATGAGACCTCCTCCTAGATTTGTGTTCCCAACATACCTCAAAGGGATTAGTACTAATGTTATATTATTATGTTGCAGTCAATGGGAGGATTCACTCTTCTAGGTGTACATGAGATAGAAATTGAGGTTGAGAATAACTTAATTCAAGATGGAAAACTTCCTCCAAGAGTTTCCATGCCTTTGTCTGTCCCATAATTTAGTTGCAGTCTCCAAGCATGTCATAAGTTACTAATGCCAATGTGAATCCAAGATCCTTTCCCAAGAAGGTGGATAATTGTTGTAGACAAGGATGAAGAAATTAGATCATTGAGAAGCTTAGCTTAAGCAAGCCCAATATCAAGATAAGTGCTCCTCTTAATGCACAATATTATCCTCAACAAGGATATATATCTCCATCCCAATACATAGTTATCAAGGGAGAGGACAAAATCAACAAGGTATAGCAAGTAGGAATCTCAATACATATAATCCAAATTCTACTCCTCCCATAAAGTTTATTGTTCCAATACGTGCAAATCTAGTACAAGGAGAGGATCAATTGGACCAATGGGGGAAGCCTTAAGGTTAGTTTCTACATGATGATAGAGGAACTAAACAATGCTTTGGTAACACAAGAGGAGACCTACTCCCTACATGACAACAAAAGAAACATGTCACTTAGCCAAAGGGATAGTCATGGAGAAGGTAGCAGTCCAAGTGTGGGAATGATGAATTTATAAGAAAAAGAGGATTTTTTGTTGACTCAAGGCATGTCAATTGTAGCTAATATAAGATCTAATCAAAGAGCTTTGGGAGAAAGACAAGAACCATGGGTAGCTCTAGGTGATGCCTCTCTAAGGCCATCAAGCGTCAATCAAAGTGTTGCACCTACTGCAAGTCATGTTCCCCCAATAAAATCAAAATGCAAGTGGGGATGCCAAGATTGTAATGTAGTAGGATCAAGATCCTTCATTACCATAAAAAATTCTAGAGAAGGTGAATGATCCCTCTCTAAACATTATTGATTCATTGAAGAACACCAAGGTAAGTATATCCCTTTGGGAATTTCTTGCATATACCTGGATAAAAAAGAGATTTTGTAAGAGCAGTTGGCAATCATTCATGTGACTCCTCAAGTTTTAAAAATCACAATGGTGTGGCTCTCACAAATTCTCCAAATCATCTTTTAAGATCCCTCAACCAAGGATAAAAAGCCTCCATCTTTTTTACCTCACACTCATTATGGGAGACAAGTTGGTCAACAATTGTATTATGGATAGTGGAGCAAGCACTACCATCATGCTCTAAAGTAGTAGTTGATAAGCTAGGTTTTAAACTATGAGCCATATAGAAAGGACATGTTATAGGGTGGATGGGACTCTAACCAAGATGGTAGGATTGGTTAAAGGTCTGAAAGTTTTTTTTACATGGTTTCCCAAGCTTCCCTATCATGCAAGATATTGTGGTGGTGGACTTTTTAACACCCTTTGCTATATGCCTGTTAAGGGACTTCATAGCTAAGATAGGAGGATACATTTCTATTCATTGGTATTTTCTAGCTTTTAGGACAAGGTATGGGACCAAGGTAACTATAAGGACTCAACCCTTAGCAAGGTTCCACATTGAGCCATACTTAGAGACAATGTCAAATTAGGAAGAGGAAATGGTCATGGATGGTGAAACATCTTCCCCTCTTGAAGGTATTTTTAATATTTATCTTGAAAATCATAGCATTGAAACACATGGACTTGATCCTTACACTTTCATTGAGGAGACTGATTTGGGGAGTTTATTGTATGCATGAAGAGAACATTCCAATGAAGATCATGAACTTAATGGCATATAGGAAATGTTCTTTAATGGTTCAAGGAATAAAGTACGTGTAAGAGTTGGCATCATGTTAGTTTCTCCATTATAGAATCATTACTACTCTTCTTATAGGTTTCAATTTATCTACACTTACAACATGGTATAATATGAAGGCCTAGTTCATGGTCTCCAATGGGCAAAGAGGAGAGGAATCAAGAATTTAAAAGTCGATGGAGATAGTGAGCTGGTCATTCATCAAGTAAGAAGTCAAAATATAGCCAAGAACCCCTTGCTTAGGGAATATAAGCATAGGTTATGGGATCTACTAGAATAATTTGATGTCTTCAACACACAACCCATACCAAGAGACTTGAACAAACATGTTGATAGATTGGCTGCAATAGGAGAATATTTTGACTTAGTTGTTGATGTAACAAAGGAGAAAGATCAATCTCTTATCAAGATCATTATGAGACCTTCCATTTCAGATAATAAAGTGTCATGGAAAGTGTTTTAAAGTGATGAACACATTGCACACTTCTTGCAAAATGAGGTAGGCTTCTCCTCAAGAAATCAAAAGAGGTTACATGATCATTATGAAGAGAAAATTATACAGTTGAAGACAAAAAAAATACCTAAGGGGTTGATTACCTTGGAGAGTGTCTTCAGTGAGGATGATCAAAAGAAGAATCAAAGAATGAGCATGTCAACAAAGGAGGAAAACTATGAGAGAGTTCTAATTTTCAAAGATAAACGTTAGAAGGTTGACAATGTATGCTCTCAGTTGGAAGGACAAGCTTTTATTTTATTATGCAAAGAGTTTCATGACATCTTTTCTTATGAGTACAAGGAATTGAAAGGGTTTGATCCAAGTATAGCCCATCACACCATTGAGTTGGATCCTAGAGCTAAGCTGATAAGACAAAAAAAAAAGGCTTATCAATCCCAAGATAGAAAAACTCATGAAGAAATCATACTTTGTGTGGGTTTTCATGATCTAAATAGAGTGTCTCTCAAGGATCATTATCCACTCCCTTCCTTAGGACAAAGTATGCAAGTTGTTTCAAGTTCTCAACATTTCTCACTTCTTGATGGTTATTTAGGCTATAATCAAATATTGGTAAATGAAAAGGATCAATTTAAGATATCCTTCACCACCAAGTGGGAGACCTTTTCCTAAAAGAAGATGCCATTTGGTTTATCCAATGCTAGAGATATGTTTCAAAGGGAAATGGACATGACTTTCAAGGGTTTGATCAATAAGTTTTTGCTTGTTTACCTTAATGATATAATCATTTTTTCAAAGGATGTTGTTGATCATATGGGACATCTAAGGCAAGTGTTTGATAAATGTAGAGAGTATGGCATATCCCTCAATATAAATAAGTGCATCTTTATTGTCCATGAAGGTAAGCTTTTGGATCATGTTGTTTCAAAATAAGGCTTATCTATTGACCTTGAAAGGATGAATCTATTCTAGGCTTGTCCTTGCCTCAACACAAGAAGGGGCTGAAAAGCTTCTTGGGGAAAATAAAATTTGTAAGGAGGTTTATCCCAAACTTTGCAATTGTGGTAAAGCCTATCATAGCCATGCTAAGAAAGAACCAAGTTTTTACTTGGATAAAGGAAGGTAATAACAGTTTTGAATCAATCAATCAAGCAATTACAAAATCTCATACTCTCTTAAATCTGAATTTTTCTAAATATTTAATACTCTATACCTTTTCTAACCTTGACACAATCTCAATAATGCTTATGCAAAAGAATGATGAAGATGTTGAGCAACAAATTTCTTTCTTTAGCCAAGGAGTAGAGGACTATGAAGTAAGATATTATTTTGTGGAGAAGCAAGATGTAACCATCATTAGAAGATTGAAAAAATTTAGGCATATGGTTTCCAACAATATGATTCGTGTCATGGTTTCCCATCCTAGCACCAAGGAGTTCCTCCTAAGCAAGGATCTCAATGAAAAGAGAGATGGATGGATCATGAAAGTGATGGAATATGACATTAACATTAAGGTAACCAACTTGGTAAGAGGAAGTGGTTTGTGTGAACATTTAACATCTAATTTTCAAGATCCAAAAGAGCAAGCTTTGGTCAATCAAGTCCAAACCCAACCAACTAATCAAATGCAAAATCAAAGTTAGACACAAGACATAATTGGTTTTATTCAAAATGGTGAGTTTCCCAATGGCTTGAACAAATCTTAGAGGAGGTATTTTAGGCGGCAAGCTATTGTTTATTATCTTGTGGATAGAATTATCTTTAAAAAGGATGTGAATAATGTATTGTTAAGATGGATTAACAATGATCAATTTGATATGTTGCTGGAAAATTTCCATAATGGAGCAGAAGATGGTTACTTTTCTCCTAAAATAATAGATACAAAGATAATGAGAGTTGGTTACTATTGGCCTAGTCTTTTTAAGGACTATTATCATTGGGTTAAGGTTTGTCCTTAATGTGATTTCTTTGTTGGCAAACAAAAACATTCAGCTCTTCCATTAAATCCTATTCAAGTGGAAGCCTTTCATGTAATGGGGCCTTGGCTTCATTGGCATGATCAACCCTCCATCAAGTATTGAACACAAGTGGATATTAACTGCTATAGACTACTTCACAAGGTGGGTAGAGGCTGTTGCATTAAAAGAGGCTAAAAAAAATTCTATCTTAGAGTTCTATGA
Source organism: Torreya grandis (assembly GCA_037957365.1). Classification (NCBI taxonomy): domain Eukaryota; kingdom Viridiplantae; phylum Streptophyta; class Pinopsida; order Cupressales; family Taxaceae; genus Torreya; species Torreya grandis. The sequence goes on along the minus strand of JARHVA010006185.1, from coordinate 974,974 downwards.
TAACATTGTGACTAAGTTTGGAGCTCCTCATGTCATCATCTCAAATAATGCACTTTCCTTCATAGGTGCTAAGATTTTTGATTAGGCAGCAAAGAGTGGGGTTCATTTGAGTACTTCATCCAACTACTACCCTCAAGGTAATGGATTGGCTGAGTCTACCAATAAGAACCTCATCAAGATCATCAAGAGGACATTAGAAACCCATCAAAGAGCATGACAAAGGAAGCTAAAGATAGCCTTATGGGAAGACAAAATCACTACTAAGAAGTTAATTGGTAATTCTCCCTTTGTACTTGTCTATGTGAGAAAAGATAGGCTGTCTATATCACATGATCTCCCTACCTTGGAACTTGCACAATATTTGTAATTACTTGAAAACACTCCCATAGAGGTCAAATTGATATAATTAATGCAGTTACAGGAGGTAAGAGATGACGAACACAAAGATTTAGAACACCATCAAGTTCTCATGAAGAAATACTTTAACAAAAGGACAAGGGCAAGAGTGTTCAAAGAAAGTGACTTAGTCTTGAAATGGTATGGGATAGAGTAAAAATAGGCATACATATAAAGTTTGATACTTTGTGGAGTGGTCCTTACATCATCAACAATTACAAGAAGAGAAACTCCTTTTAGTTATCCAAGATGGATGGAGAAGAGATGCCTATTCTATTGAATGGGATCCACTTGAAGTCTTGCTTCTAGACCTTGCTAGCCATGTCTTGTAAATACTTGTTATTGTGTGTTTCCTTTGTTTTTTTTCCTACGTGCTTTGTAGCATAAGTGTTTCCCTTTCAGGTATTTTATTTTCTTGTGTTTGCCTTACTATTTTTTTCTTGTATTTTTCTCTCAACCATGGCCTTCTTCTTTTTGGATTTTGTTTGCCTTACATGAATCCATGCCTAATGGAAGGATGTAGGTAGTTGGTCTTGGACATAGCAGGCATGTCTCCCTTGGAAATATCTAGATTATTGAAACTTTTTATGCATAGTCTATTTATATTTCCTCTTCAGCTAGTTTTCATTCTTCCTTGCTCATTTTTTGTGCTTGGACGTTTGTTGTTTTAGTCTTTCCTTGTTCTACTTTCCCTTCATGTTTTTCCCCTTGGCTTTATTTTGACTTAGCCCCTTTTTTGTCTTAGCCTTGAAGTTCCCTTCAAAAAAGTTTCAAAGGGTCACTTCCCTTCGAAGTGCCCTTCAGAATTTTCTGAAGGCACTTCACTTGCCTTGTTTTCCCCCAAGTATCCTTTTGGAATTTTTTCTAAGGGCACTTCTTTTATCCAAGTGACCCTTAAAATAAATTCTGAAGGGCACTTTTTCATCTAAGTGTCCCTTCATAAAAGTTCTAAAGGGCACTTTTTGCCTAATTGTCCCTTTGAAAAAGTTTTGAAGGGCACTTTTCCTAAGTGTCCCTTCAAAAAAAAATTCAAGGGAAAATTTTGCCCAAGTGTCCCTTTGGAATATTTCCAAAGGCACTTTTGCCTTAGCCCTTTCACAAATTCCCCTTCATAATTTTTTTGAAGGGAAATTTTTTGTCCAAGTGCCCTTCAGGAATTTTTCCAAAGGGTCACTTTTGGCCTGATGTCCTTTAGAATTTTTTTTAAGGACACTTTCTTTCAAGTTACCCTTCAAATTTTTTCCAAAGGGCATTTTTCCCAAAGATTGCCCTTCAGAAAAGTTCTAAAGGGCCATTTTTATTGAAAATGTCCTTAAATTTTTTTTGAAGGGGATTTTCCCCCCTAGGTGTCCTTCAAAACTTTTCTAAAGGACACTTTCCTCCAAGTGTCCTTCAAGAAAAGTTCCTGAAGGGACCTTTGGCTTAGCCAACTAACCTAGAAGAAAAATTCTTGAAGGAATTCCTTGAGACTTTTGTTTGAAGGAATTACTTTAAGAAAGTTGTCAAGCCATTTCCTAAGCAATAAACTTGATTGGATTGCCCATGACATGCCATAGGACATCAAATTTAAAGGAACAAACTAGTTGTTGGGTCAATGCATGATGTACCATAAGACATCAAATTTAAGGTGGACAACTAGTTGTTAGGTCAATTCATGACTTTATATAAGACATAAAATTTAAGGTGGATAACTAGCCATTGGGTTAATTAATGATGTACAAAAAGATGTCAATACAAATTAGGTTTCTCAACATGCTTGACTTATGAATTTTATAAGTAGAAGAGCTTGGAAAAACCAAAAGGGTTTTGTTAGTGCAAACCAAGTTTCCCAACATGCTTTGCTTATAATTTTTTTAAAGTAAAGTAGGCAAGAAAACCCAAATGGGTTTGTAGCGAAAAATTGGGTTTAAGAAAGTGCTTTGCTTATAAAGTTTTATACGTGAAGTCATTCAAAAAACTCAAAAGGGTCTAGATAGAAGCAAATCATATTTTTGGAACTACTTATCTTATAATCTTGATCCAATGGTAGATCGATAGCATAGAACCATGACCTGAGTCATTCTTTGAGGACAAATCAAAAGTGAAGGACAAATCCAAACTAAATGAAATTAACCTTTTCCATACCATTGTACAAATTGATAAGTCGAGGAGAAGTAGTTGGGGTTGAAAGAGATTTTTAACAGGTGGCTCCATTGACAAGGACCATTTTTTGTGCTTTCCCCAAAGATCCCATTTTTTTTAAGCAACTATTAGGAAGCATCTTTAGGGGGCAAGCACATGGCATTCAAGAAGGTGACATGGATCAATCAAAGTTCCCTAATAAGCATCATTGACAAAAATTAGTTGTAGCTAAGGACAATGACTTCCAATAGATTTGATTCCTCTCTTTAGCATAAATTACCTCCTTTCTCTCTCTCTTTTATATAAATAAGACCCTTGGGATATTTTTATTTCATCCATAGATAGTACAGTGAAGCCTTGCTAGAATGTTTTGCCATTTTCTTACCTTTGAGTAAAAAAGCATAAGTTTATTTTCTTTCTAAGTTTTGGACATTTTCTTGGGCATGAAAGAGACACAAAGTGATATAAAGTGATGTTTTATCCTTTTATTCTCTATCTTTCATGCTTTTGATCAAATATTTGATCCAATAGGTCATGTAGAGTACATTCTAGCTGTATGAAATTTTGCATATATGTAACCCTTTTCTAGACTATACAAGTTGTTTTTCCAATTACTTACCTTATATGATCTCATTCATTTTGTCTCTAAATTGAAATATTTATGTTTTTATCTTCTATATAATGAATAATAGGCTTGTATTCTTCTATATTATGCAAAAGTATAGGGCATACATGTGGATAATAACTTTTGGTCTATCACCATTTTAGACTAGGATTTTCATTTATGCAAATTTCTGACCCTTTTCATCCAAACAAGTTGGTTCATCAAATTTTATTGCACAAAAGATAATATAGGGAGCTATCCCTTTCAACCTAGAGGTTCATTTCCACTTATAGGCACACCCACAGGCCTAGAAATGTCCCAACATTACCCAAATTTGTAGGAGGCCTAAATAGCCCTCTTATAGGGTGCAAGATTTGGAGACAATAATGACACCATTGGAGGAAGTAAAAATTGGTTTGGTGGATATATTGGAGATGTTTTCCTTCACATGGGAGATATGGCACAAAATTCATGAAGGAACATGTTGGAGTCTTGTCATCCTTTAAAAAATTACCCACCCTTGCGGACTTTTATGCCCCATTTCTCTCTCCTCATTCTTCACCTTCTCCCTTTACAAAATTATATAAGTGTTGATGGAATTCCTTTTGTGGAACATCTTTTATCACTCAAATTCATTTATTTCCTTGTGTATCAAATTTAAGGGATTCAAGGATGCAACCCTTTGTCTCTTCCCATATAGGATTCATGGATGAAAATCTATAGATGCTGATACATGATCAAAAGATGAAAACCCTATGATTCCACTTGGTGATCTCACTCAGAGATTATAGTTGTTATTCATCAAAGATATCAAAAATTTACTAAGTGTGATAGGTTGTAGTATTTCATATTTCATGTGTTATCTAGTGGCACTATTTCCTTCTAGTTGAGAGTTGTAAGTAATTGTGAGAGTAATTCTTTATTTGTTTGTAATACTTGTAATATTATAATACAATTTGTGTAGTGGAGTTGTATTTTTATAATTAGTGTAAATTCCTTCAATAATTGTTGTGTTGTTTCCCATATTTATATAAAAAACTTCAGATTTGAGTCTTTAGTCTATGTGTGTGAAAATTAATACCTATGTGGTACTTAGGAAATAATTTCTATATTGTGTCTAAATCCATAAGTCTAAAGTTAGATTTCAGAGTTTTCTATGTTTATTAGATATCCTATAAAAGGGTATTTCAAGGGAATACTAATACCTAAAAGGGCATAAAATGAAATAGTAGGCTGAGAGTCTTCATATTCTTCCTCAAGACCTTTTTCATCCTCACCAAGTGCCTCATCATCATCATCATCATCCTCATTGGCACCTTCAATGTAAAACAACTTAGTTTCATCACAACGATGGTATTTGATCCATTTTTTTCTCAACTATAACACAACCCTTTATCTTGCTTCTCCTTAATTTGTTGAGGTGTCAGTCTGCTGGGTTGAGAATATGATGGTGCTAGAAAGGTGTGATCATGACTAGTAGTGAATGTTTTCCATTTAACGGTCTATTTTTCCTCATGGGATAGCTTATAATACATATTTTGGGTTAAACATTTGAACCTCCAATTGGATGCTATCTTTGAGACCATCCAAAAATAGATCAATCAAATTTTCTTCAATGATGTCTTCCGCCCATAAGGATAGATTCTAGAACTGATGAATATAATCCTTTATAGTTACCATTTATCATAGTTTAGATAATTGGTTGAAGTAGTTATTAGAGACATTATTCTGATAATGAGATAATAACTCATCATTAAAAATACACCAGGTAAGAGGAGCACTATTCTTTTTCTTTTGAGCACATAACCAATGATGCCAAATGAACTGCTCATGTTCTAGATATAGAGACATCATTATCACCTTCTAAGAACTAAGATTTTGATGTAGAGAAAACCAATTATCAATTTGGGTAATCCAAGTGAGAGGATATTTACCATCAAAATTATGTATGTCCACTTTAGGCGACATTGGTTTCACACCAAAATTGGAGTTGGTGTTGAGAGGAGGAGGACTCAAATGATGAAGTGGAGGGTTGTTTGACTATAATTCAGATGAAAGAGAAAACAATGAAGTAGTGATCTAATGTGCAATTGATTATGAACCCAATTAATCTCTCCACACATCCCTAAAACATTAGTTTAAACTACAACAAAGTCATCATGCCATACCAAGCCCTTTATGTCAACCTAAAGTCAAAAAATCAATGGATTTGAAGCTCCAAATTGCATATCATTGCTAGAAGGAGTCTTAGGAGTTTATTACCCTCATTTTCATCCCCATGTAGAAATACTGGCCATATATAGATCTTAGGAGAGTTTTTTCCCCAAAAAAGGTGTACCAGGAGATGGTACCATTGTGATCACCTACCAAGATGAATCTAATGGCTAATTTTACACACTAGGGTAAATATTTTGGTATAAAAATGTGTATCAATGGAATATACCATTGTGATCATCTCATCTAGATGAATCTAATGAATGAAATTGTGAAAAGTGAAAATAAAATTCTAGACTTTTTTTTTTCAAAAAAGCATTTCAAACAATACTGCATTGATAGAAAAAATTAATTCTTCCTAGATTTCAAGTTATGTTTTTTCACTCCTTCCCCTCATAAATGTCGTGTCTCACTAGATTCGAAAAAATAACATTGTAAAAAACATTCCCAAATCAAAGCTCTGATACCACTTGTAATTACATTACTTAGATGTTTAAACATAATGATTTTATATCACACAGAATAAGCAAATATGAGAGATCACACAACAATAATTGAAAATAGAGTAGAATACTAGATAATATAGAAAATCCACTTTGAGGGGATAACCTCCATAATAATGTACTAAGAGAAGAATACTTAACATGATGATTAAACACTAACCACTACCTCATATATATAGTCTACTTAGCCATTATTAATCCATAGGATGACCTAACTAAGAACATAGAGAAATGTAACAAGAATATAAAAGAGGTATGTAAGCCACAAGTTGGCCACACATATCCCAAGACACACCAAAGGTTAAGGGCATAAAAACCTTCAAAAAATCTCAAGGTATCTATCTTAGGTCCATCTCAATCCACTCCATCTAAATCAATCCAACAAGTAGTTCTAAAATAGCTTCACCAAACCTCGATGAAGATGAGTTTGTATAAACTAATTAATACCTCACCTCATTACCACCAAATAATAATAGAAGTGATATAATATATATAGGTGAGGCCAAAATACCCTCAACCTTTAGCAACCCTTTTGGATCTCTCCACATTTCTAACCTTGTTACCTTTAAGGATTCAAAAATACCATTTATCTATCTAAATGACCTAGATCTTCCTCTCTTCATTACCACCTATATCAACCAAACTTTAATAAAGAGGGGTATGGTTTATGGGGGAGCTAATATCAACATCATCTCCTCCCATGCTTACAACCAACTCCAATTACCTAAGAACATCATGTCATAAGCCTCAGTAGTACTTCAATAATTACATGATACCATGGCCATGACTTTAGAAACTATCATCCTTAACTTTCACATAAGACCCCACACATTTCTTGAGCTTTTCTATGTAGTGGAAGGAGAGTTACAGTAAAACATTCTATTAGGATGCCCTTGGATTCATTCCATCAGTTATGTGCCCTTAACCCTACATTGGTGTGTCAAATTTGAACATGAAGGTCAAGTTATTACCATAAAACCTGACCCCAGTCATGTTACATCATGAAATATGACATACCAACCCAATGATGTTCTCCTTCCCTCATCCAACTATCCCTCATTAGTAAAATATGAAACCCCATCTTCTTCTACTAGTGAAGTATCCACTAGTTTTTCAGTCCCTTCCACTCAAATCCCCATAATGGAACTTTTGGAATCAAACTTATAATGTATTTCAATGGGGGAGTATCACCTTTTCACCCTTGATGCCTTCCTTACTCATCAAGAGTATGGGAAACTTGACCACAAACTAGGTTATGACCCCAATGTTGGAACCACTATTCTTTTTGGACCCTTAACATGCCAACCAATTTCAACTATGGGGGAATTGATAAACCCCTTGGCACTTTTACCACATTTTTTTTACCTCAACCATTCACCTCCATCTTTTACTGGCTAGATAAACTAGAATTTGCCAAAACATACCTCTACAGGTGTGCTTGGAAGGGATCTGGCCTAGTTTGGTATGAACATGGGACACATGAGTTGCTTCTAATTAAAACTTGAAAACCTCATGAAAAGAATCACCTCAGTTTCATTCCACCTAAAAAAAAAACAACCCACCTCCCATTATTTTCATTGATGAGGACATCCCATTCTCACCATCTACTCCACCATTGATAGATAAGGATTTTGATATAATCCCCCTTAAATTTTTTTTCATCAACATGTCTAGCTTCAGACCCCCAACTTATCAAAAGGATGAGGTGGTTATAACCATCCCTATGACCCATCTTAAGATGATAGGAGATGACTCTCCTACCATTTATACCATTTAGTGTTAGGATGATGATCTCATTCTCACCTATCTTGGTGCCCTAGATTCTTCTATCCAAAAATACCTACCTCCAAAAAATTCAACCATGTTGAATGAATCCACCATGGATATGAAATTAGGCACTTTAGACAAGCCCTAAATTGTCAAAATTGGCCAATCATTAAATTTTGAAGAGATTCTAGACTTCCCCTCTTTCTTACAAGATCGTATCATAGCATTTGCTTGGTCTTACAATGACATGCCAAGAATTGACTTCTCTATTACCACCCATAACATAGTCACCAATTATGATGCTAAGCCTGTTAGGTGGAAAATTTAGTGAATGCACCCTCACATAGCCCTTCTCATCAAAGAAGAACTTCAACATCTCTTATCTATCAATTTCATTTAACCTATTGACTACCCTTAATGGGTCTTGAACATCATGCCTATTACCAAATCCCTAAGGGTACTTTATATCTATGTGAAATTTATTGACCTCAAACTTGCTTGCCTAAAATATGACTTTCCTCTACCAAGCATTGAACAATTATTTGATCTCATAGACAACCATGATATGTTATCTCTCATGGATGGGTTCTTGAGTTAAAATTAGATCCTAATTTCCCCTGAAGATTAAAAAAAACCACCTATATCACCCAATGGGGGACCTTATACTATAGGTTCATGCCTTTCGGACTAAATAATATTGACACAACCTACCAATGTGCTATGACTTACATATTCCATGACCTTATCCACAAAATAGTTGAATAATATATTGATGACCTTATTGGGAAATCTAAATATCATAAGGATCATTTGACCATTCTCAATATTATTTTTGAGTGACTCATCTATTACCATGTCTGACTTAACCCCAAGAAATGCATTTTTGGGGTCTTTTTAGGAAAGCTCTTTGGCTTTATCATTTCCCTTTAGGGAATCAAAGTTGATCCTACCAAAATCAAAACAATCATTGACATGTTTCCTCTAATCAACCTCAAGCAACTTCACAACTTTCAAGGGAAGATCCAATCCATTCATTGCTTTATCTCCCAACTCTTATACTGGTGAAAATTCGTCCATCACCTTCTGAAGAAGTATGTATCTTTTAAGTGAAATAACAATTATAAAAAGGCCTTTGATTTAGTTAAAAAGTACCTTTTGTCTCTACCTATACTGATCCCTCCCAAATATGATCAACCTTTTTACCTTTATATCTCTACCACCGACCACTCCCTATGGGAAATCCTTGCTCATCAAGATAAACAACACAAATATCAAGCCATATACTACATCAACTACACACTTTTAGAGTACAAAACTTGGCACATCCATACTAAGAAGCTTTTCCTAGATTTAATCTTCATGGCCACCAAGCTTAACCACTACTTTCTTAACCATAAAACCTATTTTATAACTAATATTGACCCACTCAAGTATATTCACTCCAAGCCATGGTAAAACCATTGTACGGCCAGATGGATCATATTTTTATCTAATTTTGACCTTTAGTTTATTTATTATAAGTCAATTAAAGGGAAATTCATTACCGACTAATTGGCCAATGCAACCCTAGTAGACGATCACCCTCCTCCTCTTGAGTTTCTCGATGAGTCTATCATAACCTCTCTTAGGCACAATTCACCTATCAAGTGACCATGTTATTTGATGGATCAAAGTGTCAATGTGGTGGGGGAATTAGAATTATCCTTGTCACTCTTCATGGTAAACCTCTTCCTTTATCCTTCAAGCTGGATTTTGAATGCATCAATAACATGGCTGAGTATAAAGCCCTAGTGATAGGCCTTCAAACTACATTAGCCTTGGGGTCAAAATGATCAACATCTTTAGTTACTCTCTACTTGTGTTTAGTCAAATTAATGGCTCTTACCAATGCAAGAATGATGTTTTTCAATAGTAAAAATAATTAGCTGACATACTCTTAGCCTCATTTAAACACTACCATATCCAAATCACCCCATGATCTAGGAATAAGTTTGTCAATATGATGGATTCCCTCACCTTTCATATCCCATCTTCACCCACTAACTCTAAGATATTTGTCATTATACACAAACTTACCCAACCCTCTTATGTCAAACTAGATTCTCCCACCATCTTTAATATGGAGGATACCCAACCCGATCTTTGATATCAATAGACCTTCGACTATCTTAACCTTACCATCATTTCATCTGGTCTTTCTAGGAATTCTCAAAGAGTGTTTATCTAGAGTACCTCCCATTATACCATATTGAGTGGAATTCTTTATAAATATAGCTTTGATGGTCTTCTCTTTCATTACCTACGTAGTCATGAAGCCTCTCATGATATCAGGGAAACACATGACAGGATATGTGGGGGACATTTTAGTGGCCTTGCCATCACTAAGCACATATTTCACCTTGGATATTATTAGGCCTACCCTTAACCAAGATTATTGTGATTATGTGAAAAAGTGTGTTAAGTGTTAACAACACACCAATTTTCATCACACATTTATCCATAGTCTTCACATCTCTAAAGATTTATGGCCCTTCTCATAATGGGGTCTAGACCTTATTGGAAAAATTAACCCCCATTATTCATATCAACACCATTTTATGATCACTGTGACTAAATATTTCACCAAATGGGTAGAGGCTATTCTTCTTATCTCAACCAAAGCCAAAAATATTGTCAACTTTATCAATCATCACATTATCTATTATTTTGGTGTTCTTCATAAAATTATCACCAACAATGGAAAATATTTTAAAAACAAACAAGTCTAAAGTCTTTGTGACACATTTGAAATCAAGTTAAGTTTCTCTTCACCCTGTCATCCCCAAGAAAATAGATAAGCCAAATCTTCTAGCAAAACTCTCAACAACATGCTCACCAAAATGGTTAATGCATCTAGTTAGGACTAGCACTTACATATCCCCTTCACCTTATGGGCATATCATACTAGTATTAAAACCCCTATGAGTGCTACCCCTTTCTCTCTTATGTTGGGAATAGAGCTTGTCTTACCTTTCAAAGTCCAAATTCCTTCACTTTGCATATCCCTATAGGATATCATTTTTTAGCCCAATTTGAGCTACTTGATGAGTGTCATTTAGCCACCCTTACAAATCTTCATGTCTATCAAGAACACATAAAATGAGCCTATAAAAAACACCTTAAAGTGTAAGAATTCAATATTAGATACCTCATTTTAAAGGAAAACCAATATGTCACCAATATAGAGAAAAGCAGGTAGGGTAAGTTTGCTTTTAATTAGCTTGGACATTATATCATAACACACAAGTATTGAAGGAAAACTAGAACTTGAGCCCCTCAATGCTTTGCATCTACATCCTTTCTTTTGATAAAATGGATCAAACTCACCTTTTGTATAAATATCATCCCTTGCTTTCAAACCACATTTATTTCTCTATTTTAATAGCAATTAATTAAAACTGAATCATGTGATTATCTATCATAATCATAACCTAATATTGAACAATGGGTACCATAGCTCTACCCATGACATGATTTTTATGTTACTTTCTTCCCCTTTATTAGGATGAATCCCCATGGTTGTTGTCACCTAAACCTCTTTTACACCTACTCAATCTTCTCATGCTTTTAGTTTTGCCTTCATAAAAAGGATAACCTTTAAGCCTATATAATAAAGTCTATGTCAAGAAAAATCAAAAGCAAAGTCATAAAAAAAAAATTATGGGTCATTTTTGGCATTCATAGACTTCTCCCTTGAAAGACAACTACCAAAACACATCAAAATTGCTTAAATATAAAGTAGACTTATCCCTTGAAGGATAGTTATCAAAAGCCTTAAAACAAAGCACACAAACTTAGACATTCCCTTGAAGGATGACTGAGTAAAGAATTTATCAAAGAATATTAATTTCTTGGAAGCTTCCTACATTGATCAACATCCCTAACTCACCCCGATTTCCGATGGTCACTATGTGATAGAATAACATCAAGCTATTTTCACCCACTAGACTTTAACCAAATCCAACTCTCAGACCCTCTACCTAATCACAGAATCTTTCCCTATTTTCTAAACCATACCTAACGTATTTAGCATTAATATTGACACACTTATTACTATAGTTAGTTAAATTCATCTATTCTTTCATCAATCACTTCTTGTATTTAATTTCAATATCTTCTTTGATATATGAAAGTAATTTATCTTTTAGAACTTGATTGTTTAAAATCATGGATTTATAGCCTATAAAGAATCTCATGCTTCTTGGATATAGCTTGTTAGATAATCCACCCTAATATTTAACTAATCATTCATTTATTTGACTAATTTTTTATTTGTAGGTCATTTATCCCAAGCTAAAGAGGATTATCTACAATCATCTAGATCAATGTATGCATAATATATCATATTTTTATATCATACCCTTCTCAAGTTTATTTTCTCTTTATTTCAAGAACATGAGCAAAATCTCTCTAAAACATTCTAACATCTAAACCAATACCCCTAGCAATAGATAAAGGAACCTCCCACTACTCAAATCTGGTATATTAAAGCATGAAACTACCACCATCATCATCAAAAACAACCTCCTATCATCTCTCACCCTTTGGTATAGTGGAGAGTAGTTGAAGCCTCTCACATGCCACCTCATGAAGTCAAGGTTATCTTCATACAATAACTCCATGAAGTCATCACACTCCTCCCTCTGTATATTATAAATTGGCTCACCTTGAATGGGTAGCTATGTAATCCTATGGACATCCTTAGGTAATATGGTCATATCACTTATAGGTCACAGAAAGGTGTTCATGGTAGGATCCCATCTCTCAATGAGTGCCACGATCATCATTGTATCTTATGACACATGTTGGTAATGAAACATCACACTAAACCCCACCTCCTTCATGTGAGGCTAGTCAACATTAGTCATCCCTCGATGGATTTTAGTAAAGATCTAAGGCACCCAATCTTGCATCTAGATTTTCTCCCATGGTTACATAGTTTGATAGTAAGTAGAGTTAGTTATCTATCCTATTTTAGCCTACTTCAACCTAAAAACCTTAACCTACCTTAATTTCACCCTAATCAATCAACCCTCTACACCTTAAACAATCCACCTTCTACCTAAAACATCACCTACTAATCATGTGCCTTAAATATTATCAAAACTATTACCTATCCATAAGTATCATTTAACCATTACCCTTGACATCATTTTTAACTAAACATTCAATACACCTGCCAATTACCTAAACTATAAAACTCAATAACTATTCAACTTAACCTCTAACAAATGCATCATCATTTACTTAACCACTAATAGTCATGGTGACCATTGATGGTCAAGAAACTAACCACTAATGGTCATCAACCATCGATGGTTGGTTATGACCACTTACAATCACTATGAGTGACCATCAATGGAATAACCAAACCCTACACTCCCAAAAAAAACCACCCACACACCATAATCACCCTATAAATTCATACTTAGCACTTATTTTACCCTTACCTAATTTCCCTACCCTTCCTAACTTCAAATTTTGACCTTAAATCGACCACAAACCCTAAACCTAGGTTAAACCAAAGCCAAACCACCTCTACAACAACAAAAAATCATCCAAACAACCACCCAAATTTAAAATCATAATGAATTTGTTCAATTAAACTACTCTATCAAATTGAATACAACACATACCTCATTCCTTAACCATCATCAAGAAATAATCCTAGGACCCACTACCTAGCCATGTTCTCATCCACCCTACATCTTGGCTAGGTCCACCCTCCAAAGCTTGGTTAATATTACAACTCAACCAATCACCCACTCAAAAAATACCATTAGAGTTACCTTAAAAAAAACTTAGACTTAGATGACAAAAATCAATTTTCTCAAATTATAGACAACTAAATTTGATTGTCGATAACCTCTAATCAAGCTTTTGGCTAGTTTCTATCTAAAATGCACAATTTGGCCTAAAAACACTAAAACATGAAAAATGATGTGAAAATGATATATTCAAGTGATAATTTTGGCCAAGGTATCCCTAAATGGGGAAATTTAATTTATGGGATAGTTAAATTTGATCAATCCATTTCGAGTTAAAATACCAATTTTGTACCCACGTGCTTTAAACTGCGCTTTCCTATCAAGTCTCCTACATAAGATGCATACCTTTGTTATTTGTTGTTGGTAATGTCATAAAAGTTAATATGGTTCCAATGCATTTGACATGGACTTCCAATTCTAATTCAATCAAATTTAGGACCAATAATAAGGCATTCTGATCAATTTAGGTAATTCGTGCATAATGTGCTTAATCATGCTTAAGAGGTAATTAACCCAAATCAAGGCCTAATCAATAATTCCATGGAAACTTGATGAATACTTATTTTTGGAAGTGAATATTGAATATCTTCAATGTCAAGTGACCTCATTTCTTGGGAAGACATCCCTAGAACATAAATGCCATAAATATCAAGATTCATGCCCTCCATGCCTCATCAATGCTTTCCATGATACCTTCCATACCTATCAATTTCCCCTTCTTCCAATGTCATGATAAGGATAATTACAAACTTAGTTACAAAAAATAAATTAATCCTCAAACACACATCTCAATATTGAGATGGATGGTTGAGGTTGATTTTGATCAAATCCAAAAATCTATAATAGGAGGCCTCATAACATCATTTCTAAGCTTAATTTGTGTAAAGTTATAATGTAGGATTGGTTCCAAAAGCTTCAAGCAACTAGTGTTACCATGCCAAATTGATTCCAAGCCAAGCCACAAGCCAAAGGTGCCAAGGAGAAATGAAAGTTATCAAGCTTCCGTTACCAAGGACTTCATGAGCACAAGCCATGCATTCCACTACTCTAAAGGCATTTGGAGCATCTGGAAGGAATTACTGTGTTTGATTCCTTGAATTTTAGTTGTGTTTATCATTTGCTTTTATTAACTAAGCTCTCCCTTGTGTCTAGGCCTAGATATGTTATGTTATTAGTGTGTTTATTTCATTTTATTTTGATTTTAGAACTAACACCACACTAACCATCCTCTCTCGAGTAAAATTCCTAGTTCATATAATGGTACACCCAGTGGGACAATACACTTCCTCCACATGAAGGATATCCTTTTGAAACTCTAAAATATTTATTTGAGCCTTTAAAAATCTTGAAATTTGATTTTCTAATTTTATTTTACCATTTTTGGTTGCCATAGTTTTTACATAGTAACTGATGCTAATAAAAATACCAACATCAATTACTTGGCTTAACTGACATCGATTATAAAAACTGACATTAGTTAGATCTCAGTTGGCCATAATTAACATCAATGGTATTGACCAACGTTGGTCACTATGTTTTTCCAAAGACATAGACCTAAGACCTTTTTCAAAGTTTGTTGTTTCAAACTTAAAAGGGATTCAAAGTTGAAGGACATGATAACAATTTTGCTATAGGACCAAGTTACATATCTGCTCAAAACATGTTTAAATCACTTTTACATGATTAAAATTTGATTTGGAACCTTGTTTTGGTGTTTAACAAAGAGTTTTTAGATATTTTGGTGAGCATTTTTAAAGTTTGAAACTAAGACCAAGGGGTCAAATGAACACCACCAAACATTTTATTTGGGTTTAAAATTGAACACACTTGTCAATTCTTGCTTGCAATAGTTGTTTAGTTGGATTTTTGTTTGTCAAAAAAAGGGGTGTTGCATAGATGTTCTTCCATATTTTCCCTATAGGGAACCCTTGGAATTGAAAGTGCCATTCCTATTGCAAGTATCCTAGTCCAAGGATTAGAAATAAAGTCATCTCAAGCACTCCCTAAAAAATCATCAAAGTTTGGGTGATCTTGATAATGACCCTAAATTCTTTCTAATTTCATGCTTTATTTATTTATGCATCTTGTCTTGTGAGGGGGACTTCATCACCTCCCATGATTTCTTTAGGGAAGCTTTGACCTATGGTTTCACCTCTTAGCATTGACTTCATTTGACTCCTTTGGAGTTATACATGGGATGTATTGGCACTTTAGACATCACACTACACTAAGCAAATAGCATGATGTAGTGGTTTTAAAAAGGACTAAACCTTTTTGTAACAAGCCAAGTGATATAGACCTATGATTTTATTTTGCATTTTTTCATTATTTGGCATAAAATTCATTGTGTATTTGATTCCCATAGATCATTCAAAAACTTGTTACATCTTAGATAAATCTGCACTTGCCATAGAAGTATTGTTTGTGCAAGGTGCACCTCAAGATCCATGTCATAGTACTATCATTTCAGAGAAGGGGGGTATAAAAACCTTACTATATAATGCGCATTTACTTTTGGATGAACACTTAAAACCCTCTCAAATGATGTATATTGACATATTCAAATAGTACCAAGAAACCTTTTCAGTTTAGGATCTAAGGGCGATTAATTAGTTGGTCTTGTCCTAGATTAAAGTATTATTTGGAGTCAAAATTTGGTGTAAACAAAAAATCCCAAACCAAACACATAGTCCAAATTTTCCTTTAAATAAAGAGGCATTACACTTCCCATGTGAAATCATCTATTTTCCTTGTTCAAAAGTTCATGACAAGATTGAGAGTCATATCATCCACTTTGGTGAAATTATGCTACCTAATTGAGTCTAGACCTTTACCAAAGTTATTTAAGTCCTTTAGTTATAATTTAAATTTGAAATTATACCCTTACAAGTTTATAGGGTTGATGTGTTGAATGGGTTCGCCATTTGCACTAAACTTGAGGGAACTTAGATTTAATTTCCAATTTAGGTTGAAGGTCATTTAAGACTCATAATCATTATCATCACTTGATAGAATTATGCCATTTTGTGTTAAACACTTGCACTTTAAGTCTATACACCAGCACATTTTGAGTTAAGAAAAGTAGTGTTATGTTGTCAGAATTATAGGAAAGCATCTTTTCCTTAGAAATTTATTGAATCAAACCTTTTTATCACATCTTTTTGGGTAGTATAGTGTTGTTACGCTACCCAAAACATTTTGAATATTGTTTCATAGACCTTCTCACACAGAGTTCCAAATTTTTTCTTATGTTTTCAGACCAATCTAAGTGTACTTTTGTGATCTTTTGTCTAGAATAATTATACTGATCACCTTTGTTTAGCTTGTTTGTCAATAGAACCAAGTTTTATACCATTTTTTGTGAAGAAAGTAAACTATTATTAAATTGCCTGTTTGTTTCATACCTTATACTTAGTTGATCAACTTCATGTCCAAGAATCAAATACCTTGTGTTTGCTAGAAGTGTTTCAAATACATTAGATTAAAACTTTCATCTATTTTTCAAAGTATAACTTTTGATGCTATTTGGCCAAGATTCCTAACATATGCCTTATTTGAGCCTAGCTTTTTACACTGCATTTGGACAAAAGACATGGTAACTTTTAAATTCCTAGATTAGACTAATTTGAAACACTTCAACCTTAGATTTTGGAATTTTGATTTTTGGTCCATTTACTTACCTTTATGTGAATATTGAAATGTTAGATACTTCACTCTAGCTTGTTTTCTCACAAACCTTTGTATAAACCTGTTGATCCTTTTGGAAAATCTAGACCAAGTTGAAGCATCATCCATTTTAGACTTTATCCTTTTTAGAGTTTGTATAACTCTTTAACCTTTTATCACAAAGCATTGATTATGGATCCCAACATGTACTCCACTCATAGTGGACTCATGTATAATCCACGGATTAGTAATGTATTTTACAAGAAGAAATGGTGCAAGACCCCTATGTAGATAACATTGATTATGAGATGGAGTCTTATAATTCTTATAATACTCAATCAACGGAACACAACCAAGACTTATTAGCTAATTATCTAGTTAACACACCAAATTACATAGAATAAGACCAAGAAGAAACCACACAATACCTAACTACAATATGTGTAGTGGATGAGCCAATTCTTCAATAGTCATATTCTATTGATATAGCTTCCACGTATGATCCATTTTTGTCTAAGTGACATTTATTAGAAAACAAAGATGAAATTTTGGTTAGATCCATCAAGTTAGGGGCCATGTTTTTGGTAGACTTCCCTCATTAAAATTTACCAAGTCTAGTAAGAATGCCCCATAATATCATTTACAATCAACAAGCTTCTTCTATAAATCCTATGGATCTAGTCCAAATAATGTATCAAGACTCTAATATATCTAATCAAGGAAAAAACATCATGTATCACTTTAACCAAATGCAAACAACATACCAAACCTACCTAAATTTAGCACATGATTTCAATTAGATGAACATGGTGAGTAAGCCCCTCATTGACCTAGTACCTCCAATAGAAGTGTTGATAAAATTAATTAGACAAGAGAATATGAGTTCTAACCCATTTATATAAACTATCCCAATAGATAACTTGATGCATATGCCTATTATTGAAGAAATGTCTTTGACCTCTACAATGAATAGTGAGCCAAACATAGTGGACAATGTGCAAACATCATCCAATCTTAATCCAAGTGGTACTAACGTACAAAAAACTAGACAATAACATGTGCCTATAGTTAATCTCATGATTAGATCATCATACCAAGGAATAGGAGTTTCTGCACCCTAGCCTCAATCAACTACTTCCTTAATTATACAACCTATGGGGTTAGGTAATCAAATAATGACCAATATCACACCTCAATGATAGAATGTGATAAATCCTACTCCTCAACATGTAATAATTAGTAGTCCATAATAATAGACATAGTCTAGTGTATCAACACAACAAAGGATGAATACATTTCCACCTCAACCAAGGGCAACAAATATTCCACCCTACTAGGTAATGATGAACATACATCTTCAGTCATAGACTAATATGCTAATTTAAAACCAGATAATGACTAGTCAATAACATGCAAATATTGGTCAATGACAAATTTTGAATTTACAACCTACTTTCACTTCCTCATAAGGATTCATGAAACAAGGGGGTCCCCATGTCTTTTAGGTACCTGTTAGACAACCATTGGTTCAAAATGTGCCACAATCTAGAGACAGGGTATTGGTCCACAAGTTCCCACTCAACAACAAGGTTTGATTAGTTGGTAGCATGTCCCTTTTCAACCACAGTAGGCAAAGTATAATTATATCCCTCCATCCCAAACATAAAATCCCCTCAGTCAAACCTTTATCACCAACCCATATTAGAATATCACATAGTAAAATGTGTAATTTCAAGTACATCCCAATCCATGTATACGTATTCTTGGTCCATTACCCAACTAAACCAATCTACCCCAATAGGTATCTCCATCATACCTCAGATAAAGTGTCCCACTTGTGACCTCCCAACCATCTATCCAAACTAACATTATCCCTCAAACCAATGTGCCTTCTAGTTTCCTCTCCCAAGAATTGTAACAAATGAAGGATGTAATTGTTGTTATTTAGGTAGGGAAGCAAACTAAAAAGTTCAAATTGGATGATGTATGTTCTTATTCATTCAACATGGAGTATTTGTAGATACCATTTCCTCTAGGATATGAACCACCAAAATTTAATAAATACAAAGGGAAAGCTGATCCTAAGGTTCATTTGACTGAGTTCTTTGTCACATGTCAACTAGTGGCATATAGCGACATATACCTTTTGTTAATTTTTCCAAGGATCTTGGGTGGACAAGCCTTGGAGTGGTTTTTAAGTTGCCCAAGAATTCAATAATGGAATTTTATGATCTTTTTGATAAATTTTTGCAACACTTTTCTTATAATCTTGAGCATGATATTTCATTAGTGGACCTGACACAAGTAAAGAAGAAAGATGGGGAGAGTTTTACAAGTTATTTACAATGATGAAGATCCCTTACAAGTTTTTTCACCCATAATTTACCAAATAAATAATTATCTATTATGTTTACTAAAAATTTGCATAGTGAGATAGCCTATCATCTAGAACTACAATGTGTGCATACATTCAAAGAGATCAATGATAAAGGTTTATTGATCAAGAGGGTGATCATAAATAAGGGATTCATCAAGCTCAATTCAACTAATCAAAATTAAGGTACCAATTAGGTAAATGACCAACACCCCAATCAAATGCAAGCATCATAATCGGCATAGGTTAATAACCATAAAAGACTGAAGCAATTCAATCACAATAAGAATGTTGTGGGAAATGGAGTAACCAAGTATCATCATGTATAAACTATACAGACATCATTTATACCACATTTTTAGTTTACTCTTACCCATTAACCTCTCCAACCAATTTTTCAAGCACAATAACAAAGACCTACACAACAAATACAATAGCCTTTACCATTGCAAACACCTCCTCCTAGAAGACCCATCCCTGCACTTCGTGTCTTTAGTGACCTAAGAGAACCTATTGAGTATATATTTTGTAATCTTTCTACTTATAATATAATTATTTGGCCCATACCAAAACATTATCTGTAAGTCATTCCTTACCCTGATTGATACCGTGAAAATGAATGTTGTGACTATCATTGGTCCACAGGCATAATCTATGAAGATTTGTCTAAATAAAGAATTTAATTGAAAATATGTTGGAGAATGGGGAGATAAAACTAGATAATGGTGCTTCCACTTCTAATCAACTCTTGGGATCTATCAAAACCCCTTTCACCAACATAATAGTCAATAACAGTAGAACAATCAATAATAACAAAAAAAATGGCCAGTGTAGTAGTAAAATCAATAATATCAGAATCAAAGGCTAAACCAATAGAATCAACAAGATCAATAGTAGAATCCATAATGACAAAATAATGGACAAAACTAGGGTTAGAATGGTAATAACCAACAAACCTACTATGTAGTTTTACATGACTACAATAGGGTTGTAGGTCATATTATAGAGGGTAGCATTAATACCATCTTCATTAATCATAAACCAAACACTAATTAACCTATACCATTTCTAAACAATACTATCTAGCCAAATTATAGAGATAATCCTTCTTTGACCTGGAAGTGCATATAGACAAGCCAAAAAACTAGGACTTCCACTTTTAGATCTTATAGCGATAACTCATTTTTGCCACATGACCACATGTAAGTGCACCAGTAACCAAGACTTGTCCTATCTAGTCCCACACCATTTCTAACATCGATTAGCAATAATGGTCTCATATTTAATCTTGATTATGCAACCATAACTTAGAGGTCAAAGATTACTATCCTAGGCCCATAACCATCCACCACTTTGCCTATCATTCAACCAACCATTTAGCCTTGGAATAAACCATTCACTACTAACCAAGACAAGAAGTTTGATATTGTGGAGCAATTGTAGAAGACACTAGCACAAATTTCTATCTTAGATTTATTGTAAACATCAATAATCCATAAGAACATCTTGAGTGAGTTCTTGACCCAATCTAATATTTCTAGTGACATATCCCTTGATAACTTTTAAGCTTTGGTTGGACACCTAGCTCCAGCCCAATAAGTCACATTCAACCAAAGTGATATGTCTTTCCTTGGTCAACTTCATAACAATCTAGTATACATACAAGTTTATATAATATGGCATAAAGTGAAATGTGTCCTTATAGACAATGGATTTGGCCTCAACATAGTGTCTCTCAAGATCATCAAGCTTCCTAGGTACACAATGATAGATCTCCAACTAGAAACAATAACTATCAAAGCCTATGATAATCAAGAAAGAGAATCCCAAGGCATCATTAGTTTACCAGTTATCATTGGGCCTTTAATCTATGATATACTTTTCCATGTGCTTGATCTTGAGTTATCATACAACATACTTCTATGTAGGCCTTGGCTACATTAGATTCATGAAGTCCCATCAACACTGCACCAATGTATCAAGTTTTCCCACTCAGGCATGGAGTGAATATTTTGAGAGATTTACCCCCATATGAACACTATAAGCATCTTGAGGCTGAGTTTCAAAGCCATAATTATTAGTATGAAATGAATCCAAGTTCTAAGTAAGATATAGGAAAAGCTATATTTATTGATCCTTCACCAGATAATTACATAGATCCTAATAGCTTGGATTTCCTTTCCCACATACTACCTCTTGAAGCTTTTAATCATTTCACCATTTCACATCACCAATCTTCCTCAAAATCCAAAAACCTTTAGATGACCTAAATTCATCTTGCATATGCATTAAAAACAAAATAATAAGGATGAGGGACCTATCACATGTGTACTAGCATCTAGCCTAGAACCTGACCCTCTTGAAGGGGATGACTCATGGTTATACAATGATGACCAAGCTAACTATTATAAAAATGCAAAGTATCCTATTCTTAATAGGATTATAGAGCATCAAAATTATGAAGGAATAAGCCTTAGACTGAATCAGCAAGGAACCATTGAGCCAATTTCCATGATTAAGTATGAAAGACCTTATGGACCTAGATTTAAACCACCTAGGGGTGACCCCACATATCTTATTCAAAATCCATCACCAGTGACTAGTGATGATGATGCCAATAACAAAGTAGAGTCCAATCATAGCCTTACCTTTAATGATCTAGTTGAAACCAACTTGTTTAATAACAATGCCATTTGTACCCTTACCCTAGACATTCATTGCAACCCATTGCCATTATATTATCCTGAACTGATACATTGGAACCAACAAGAATTTAGTCTATTGATTGATGAGCTTCAAAATGATGAGGCATTATGTGAATTTTTAGGCCTTAGAGACAACATTCTTTTGGGAGATCACAAATAAATATTCTCAATTACATTAGATCTTGCAACCTATTTTAGAGAACGAGTGAACACCCTTAGCCAAAAATAAATAAATAAAATATTGAGGTCCTAAAGTCAAAACCTCTTTGAGGTACTTTTTGACTAGGGAAAAAGTAAAGATAAAGGCCAGTCTAGTGGTGAAAATCTATTTCAATAACTATTAGATGAGGGTATTCATTCTTCTTTAAATTTAGATCAGGAGACCATTAATGATGAAATTGCTTGCAGATCTGAGTTTAATTTTGAACAACAATAAGTATTTGATCAAATTCTTCAATAATTTCTAACTATTTCTATCACATGGCTAGATCTCCCATTAGGGGACTCAAATTCATTATGCCTAGGAGAGGTTGAAGAGAAAGTCCTAACAGAGGACCCTGACATAATCTAATAGTTTAAGTCATTACCCACTATCCTAGAAGAGGGTTTGACCTTTGTAGTCAAAGTTATAATGAAGGTAAATATTAGGACTCCATCAAACTTGAAATGGATTAAATTAGGAGCATCTCTCACTGAGGAGGAACATGCCATCTTTATAGCTTTGTTGAGAGAATTTGTAGATATTTTTGCATGGGCCTAATCTGACATGCCAGGTTTAGACTTTACCTTGGTTTTGCACCACCTTATGGTTAATCCTAATGCTAAACTGGTAAAACAAAAGCTACGTAAGATGCATCCTCAATTATTGTATTGGTAAAGAAAGAGTTGGAAAAACTCTTAGAAGTAGGATGTATCCAATCCATTGACTACTCTAAATGGATCTCTAATGTTGTACCTATTAGTAAAAAACTTAAAGGAATCACAATTTATACTAATTTTTGACACATCAACAAAGCTTTTCCTAAAGATAATTTTCCATTACCTAATATTGACATGATCATCAACTCCATAGTAGTTTATGAAATGCTTTCACTCATGGATGGATTTTTAGGATATAATCAGATTAGAATAGTAACAAAAGATTAGCATAAAATAACATTTACCAATCTATGGGGAACATTTTTCTATCAGGTGATGTCATTTAGCCTTAAGAATGTGGAAAGGACATATCAAAGAGCCATGACTATCATATTTTATAATATTATGCATGATATTATTGAAGACTATGTCGATGACATATTGAGAAAATCCAAGACTAGGGCCGACCATCCAATACTGCTACATAGAATATTTGAAAGACTATGAAAGTACAAAGTTAGACTCAATCCAAATAAATGTGTGTTTGGTGTAACTTCAAGAAAATTACTTGGCTTCATCATGTCTCATCAAGGTATTAAAGTTAATCTAGTTAAAGTCCATGCTATAATTAAGATACTACCACCAACCAATTTAAAACAACTCCATAATTTGTAGGGTAATATCTAGTCAATCTGACATTTCATTTCTTAGTTAGCATACAAGTGCCATCCATTTACACACCTTTTAAAGAAAGGAGTAGCATTTCACTAGGATGATAACTACCAAACATCTTTTCAATAGCTCAAAGACTATCTTGTCAATTTACCTATTTCATTACCTCATATTCCAGGAAAACCATTCTTTTTATACCTATCAGCGACTGATCATGCCCTAGGGGTAATCTTGGTTCAACATGATGGAAATGGAAAGGATCATGATGTATACTACTTAAGCCATACTTTGGTTACATATGAACATAACTATGTACCTATTAAAAAATATTGCCTAGCCATGGATTTTGTAGCTTAGAAACTGTGTCATTACATGTTGAATAATAAAACCATGGTCATTTCAAAGGTAGATCCACTCAATTATATACTATCTAAAATAGCTTTGCAAGGTAGAATGGATAGATAGATCATGCTTCTTAGTGAGTTTGGCATAGAGTATGTCAATCAAAAAATAATCAAGGCGCAAGTTCTTATAGATCAACTTGTTGAAGCACCCTCATGGACACACAACCACTCAAGTTTCAATTTTTTGATGAATCCATCATGACCATTATTGATACACCCCTTGAGGAGCAGCCTTGGAAGCTATACTTTGATGGTCCATTTATTGCACATGGATCAGGGGTAGGCCCATTATTTATTACACCACAGGGGGATCTAATCCCTAAACCATTCAAAATCAACTTTCCTTGTACAAATAACATGGTTGAGTATGAAACACTTGTTGTAGGACTTTGACAAGTAGTGTATTGGAGTATATCTCATCTTCAATTTTATGGTGATTCTCAGTTAATCATCAATTAGGTTATAAATCATTTTCAAACTAAAGATCATAAGTTGGTTCCATATAAAGACATGGTAGACACTCTTAAATAACAAAATGCCAAAATTTAGTTTGAGCATATACATAGGGTTAGTAAAAAAACTATGGATGACATGGTTACTATTGGTTCTCTAATTAGACAAATAGATAAAGATAGAGAGAATCAGTTCTTCATCAAAAATTTGTCAACACCAGCTCATGAACCTTTAATCATTGTCATGATTTGTGATATTATTGGTCCTAATTCTATTTGCTACTCAAACTTTTAAAACTACCTTCATGACCAAGTTATACCACCTAACCTATCTCAAAAACAAACCAAAACCTTTATTTATCATTCCACTCATTGCACTCTACTTAGATCCACCCTTTACTGTCACCATTTTTGATGGAACTTTACTTCATTGTTTAACTTCAATAGAGTCTACATTAGTGTTAAGAGAAGTTCATGAAGGATTATGTGGAGCCCATTCTAGTAGGGTATTCCTATCTAAAAATCTCTTACATACTAGTTATTATTGGCCCATAATGGATGTAGATGCAACTACATATGTAAAGAAATGTGACAAATGTCAATGGCATGCTAATTTGATTCATGCCTCAACAAAAACTCTAAAACTGATGTTGACACCATGGCCATTTTCTACATGGGGACTTGACCTCATTAAGAAGATTAACCCCACTTCATCTAATAGACATAAGCATATCCTTACTACCACAAAATATTTTACTAAGTAGGTTGAAGCTATACCCCTCATTTACATGACTAGAAAGAAAATTTCCAAATTCATCTTCAACCATCTCATCTACCACTACGGTATCCCCTTTTATATTATATCCAATAATGGAGCATCATTCAATAACAAAGATCTAGACAAGTTATGTACTGAATAAAACATCACCCAATATTTTTCTACATCATATTACCCTCAAGGTAATGTCTAAGCTGAGGCATCCAACACAACCATTGTCAACATTCTCAATAAGATTATCAATGATGCTAGTCATGATTGGTACCTCTAGATATTCCCTGCCCTTTGGGCATACCATACCAATCAGCATACCCCCACAAGAACCACTCCATACTCACTTGTTTATGGTACTAAATCCATGCTTCCCATTGAGGTCGAGTTTCCTTCACTACGCATCTCTTTCAAGTATGTCCTGGATGATCATGACTATCGAGTGGCTCGCCTGCAAGAGCTAGATGTACTTGACTAAAAGTACACAACCATGCTTAATAATCTTTAATCATATAAAAATTGACTCAAAGGCCACTATAATCAATGTTTTAAGTATAGAATATTTGAACTTGGTGATCTTGTTCTTAAAAAATACCAAAAGAATACCATGGTTGAGAAGAAACATACAGGGGAATTCAAACCAAACTGGATAGGGAATTTTGTCATCATTATAAATTATGTATAAAGAGCATACAATATTACCACACTAGATGGTGATAAACTTATAGAGCCAATGAATATTATTCATCTCAAGTGGTACTATGCTTAAATTCTAAGGTGTATTATCTATAAAGATAATTTTAGTTATACAATTTTATCACTGTTCCTCTTTGTATAGATATTACCCTTGTTCATCTTCTTTTCTATATCTATTTCCCATTTCTGACCTCCAACATGTTTTAAATCCTAGCCCATTTAACCTTGGTTTTTGTCATTCATTACGAGTTTCAACATCAAGGAATCTGATTAGTTCATTTGTTAACTCAAGTATTTCATATAGGGAATGTATCTTGGGATGGTGTGATAAAAGTTTCGACAGTTGCATCCTTCATTTGTTAGTCCTTTCTTACCACCAATCTTGCTACTAATTATAACTTCCTTTAGGCAAATTAGTACCATTAATCTATGCCATTGTGTCCTAGTTATAACCATCTATGGGAAAACTAGGGGAAACACTAAGCCTTGACATACCAACTTATCACTTCCTATGCCATACTATGTCTTTTTACCAAATGTGTCTATTTTGTTTGAATTGGCTACTGCACTAGTCGAGTTCCTCTACTAAAAGGGTGGAACTATAGTGACTTGAGGTCCTACTTTGGGACTATGTAGGTAGCACTCAATAATTATTAAGGTCAGCTCAGTCACCCTAATCCATGCTCTCATTGTTTTGTGAGAAACCTAATCCATGTATTCACCATTTTTCTAACAACCTAAGACATGCTCTCACAATTTTGTGAGATTGAACCATTTAGTGTCTTGTCATTCTTGATTGAGTTGAGATACTTCAAAATAGTTCCAAAAACATTTTAAAAATCATTAGAAAAAACAAAAACATTGACCACTTCTTTTCCTTAAGGATTCTGGGAACCCTTAATAAGTTACAAGCAAATTACTTGTCATTTAGTTTCCCCATCCTTTTTGGCTTTTTTTATCTCATGCACTTGCCATTTTACAACACCATTCCTATTCTTCTATCACTTTTATTCTATTTTTTCATCAGTTATCACATTCTTCCCATTCCTTGGGAGAACTACATTTGGCCTAAAATCTTTTATTGGATATTACATCTATGGAACTATGTAGGTAGCATCCACTTGCCTAGTGAATATGGAGATAGCTCGACCACACCCTTCTTTTTCTTTTATTCCCCCATTTTGTTCATTTTTTAAGTTATCACCTATTTTCTAAGGGCAATGTTCATAGGTTTTCTATGGTATTATTTGTTTGTTTATTTTTACTTTTGTTTGTTTATCTTCTTGTTTGTTTGCTTTCATCACTGTTGCCTTGATTCAATTAATTTGTATTTATTAGGTGATTCTTTACTCACACTTATACTCAAATCCATCCATATTCATATGTTTACATTGTCATCATGGTTTCTATCATTGGTGTATTGTTTTCTATTCACTATTGGATTGTAGGAGTTAGTCCTTATGCATATTTTGGCCAATTTTTTTGATGTTCTATCATAAAGCCTACCATCACATGCTACAACAAACCCAAGCTTCAAGAAGTCTATTTTGTAATGGTGACATCTCTTCGGCACTAAAATACTGATTCACTCCCAATCATATCCCAAATAGAGTAATTAGCCATGAAAGAATTTCAACCTTTATTAGTTTAGATGAGCATCTCCCTACTAGTAGGTTATTCCAATTCATCATTATCCTCTGTGTTAAGTTATCATCATCCTCAGCCAAGTTTATCATGTTTTCCATAATTGGGGTCCAAGGATTATAACCACCTTTGGGCAAACCATTGTACACCATCTTACTTACATTTCTCAATGGTTATAAGCACCTTTGGGAAAATCATTATATTGTCACCATTTTCCTTTTTTTGCCCATATAGGGGCATGTTATCTTGTTTGTCTGTCTGAGCTAGGGTAGCTCCATCTTCTCAATGATTATAACCACCTTTAGACAAATCATTGTGTTATCATACTGTGTTGCCACTATTGGGGTACAATGCTTATAACTACATTTGGACAAACCATTATGCACCATCTCACTTGAATTATTAATGATTTTGACTACTTTTTCAATATCATTGAGTTTTCACCCCATCATCTTTCCTTTCTTTGGTCCCCTCATTTTGCTTCTTTCTTTTTGAGGGACTGTTTGTCGACCTCCTTGTGTGAACCATTCCCTCAAGGGGGCATCATATAGTTAGTTTATTATCAATGCAATTGTAGGCATAAATGACCTTTTAATTTTTTGAGAACACATTACTGTGCTTATAGCTTGCAGTGCCTTCCCAAATAGGGGCAAACTATAGACACCTAAAATTGGTCACCAATAACCTTCAATCAGGTTTTTGGCTAGTTTCTATCTAAAATGCATAATTTGGCTTAAAAACACTAAAACATGCAAAATGATGTGAAAATGATATATTCAAGTGCCAATTTTGGCTAGGGTATCCCTAATTAAGGTAATGCAATTTATGGGCTAGCTAACTTTGATCAGTCCATTTTGAGTCAAAATACCAATTTTGCACCCATGTGCTCTGAACTACTCTTTCCTATCAAATCTTTTTTACAAGATGCATGCCTTTGTTATTTGTTGTTGGCAACATCCTAAATGGGAATATGGTTCCAATACATCTAACGTGGAATTCCAATTCTAATCTAGTCAAATTTAGGACTAATAGGAAGGCATTCTAATCAATTTAGGTAATTTGTGCATAATGTGCTTAATCATGCTTAAGAGATAATTAACCCAAATCAAGGCCTAATCATTAATTCCATGGAAACTTGTTGAATACTTATTTTTGGAAATGAATATTAAATATATGAATCATCAAGTGACCTAATTTATTAAGAAGACATCCCTAGGACTTAAATGCCACAAATATCAAGATTCATGCCCTCCATGCCTCATCAATGACTTCCATGATTCCCTCCATGCCTCTTAATTATCCCTTCTTCCAATGTCATGATGAGGATAATTACAAACTTAATTCCAAAAATTGAATTAATCCTCAACCACACATCTCAATCTTGAGATGGACAGTTGAAGTTGATTCTAATCAAATCCAAAAATCTATAAATAAGAGGCCTCACAACATCATTTATAAGCTTAATTTGTATAAATTTATAATTCAAAATTGGTTCCAAAAGCTTCAAGAAACTAGTGTTACAATGCTAAATTGATTCCAAGCCAAGCCAATCCATAAGCCAAAGGTGTCAAGGAGAAATGGAGGTTGTCAAGCTTCCATTGCCAAGGACTTCATGAGCATAAACTGAGCAAGCCACTACTATAAAGGCATTTGGAGCATCCAAGGAAGGTGAAGGAATTCTTGTGTTTAATTTCTTGATTTTTATTTGTGTTTATCATTTACTTTTGTTAATTAATCTCTCCCTAGTGTCTAGGCCTAGAGATGTTATGCTATTTGTGTGTTTATTTCATTTTTATTTTATTTTAGAAATAACACCATACTAACCATGCTCTCTTGAGTCAAATTCCTAGATCACACAAATGAGTGAAATGGACCCATGAAATCAATTTTTGTCTCCACCCTTTTAGCATTGTTGCCTAACAATTGACAATTAGGGTGACTATTGACAGTCAACCCCAAGGGTCTACCTTGACCATCAATGTCAATTTTTTCACGTTTTCTCCTCCAATCTAACAATGTTTTTAAAACACTCAACCAATCAAAGATTAACTTCTTCACTAAACTTTCCAACTCCCACATTACCTCACCACTTGCCACTTTGGCCTAACTACTACATGCTTTATGACAACATTTCTTAGCCCCTTTTACCACACCAAATACTCACCATGTTGAATATTTTTGAGCTTGTACCACCTTGTGCATACCTAACTAATTGGTGTTTTCATAAGAGCACTTCCTACCTTAGATACCCACAAAAAAATTAACCTTATCTAAGATACTTGAGTTTATGAGTTTAGCCCAACCATCACATATGGTCACGTGGTCCACTTATCACTTATCCTTCTATATTGGACCTTATTTTACCAACCATGAAAACTTAGTCAATATGTGATCTTGGCTATCACACTTAGTCACACTTTGTGTGCATTTTTTTGATTTAGTGCCCAACTTATCAACCACCAACTTAACCACTTATCAAACCTACACTTGATTGTGTTTCACTTCATCAATTCCCAATTGTAGGGGGAACACCTATTCCCATGCTCAAGGTAAAAAAACCTTTGAATTGCACTTCATTTTTATTTTTAGCTTGCTGATACAAACTATATAAAAAAAGGGAAAAATTAAGACACTAAAAAACCGCACACTATGGTTCCAAGTGTTTAAAATACCCCTAAACCCCTTAGGGACCAAACCTAACCTTTCGATCACAAACCAAACCTAACTCAGGTCAAAATTGACCTATAGGCTAACCCACCTTTAAACCCAACTTGGCCTTATATCTTTGACCATTAATGGTCACCTTAACCATTGATAGTCAAGATTAATCATAGATGATTAGGTTTTTACTACCTAAACACCTCACCAACTTCAACTCAACTTTATTTTTTATTATTAGATTATCTAATACATGCAAGAGCTAAATTTAGATAACAAGTAAGAATTCTTGTTAACATATTGTTGTACCTCTCCTTCCTTCTTATAAAGATAAAGGAGGAGAGGGTGAATGGGATCTAGAATAAAGTGATCATAATCTAAAGTTAGAGATTTTTGCATCAACATTTTCTTTAATAGGTGTTCTTCTAGTGAACCCACAAGTGCGATAGAGATCTGAAGTGCTGCCATCCATCAACCAATATCTAGGTATTATTACTCTATCAAAATTGCCTCAAACTCCATCAATGAGTTTATCAACCAACCACATCAACCATTAATCAAATCAATAATTGATAAGGTAATTATTTATTTTCAATCATTTAGTTACTTTGTTTCTATTTCACAATCAACCCAGCCCAAACCCATCTCTCAAAATTTCATTCTTTGACCTCATCTAAACAACCTTTTTCTTGACCAAACCCACCCCATAGTAATAGCTGATGGTCACTCTGACTATTGACACTATGTCCTAACCACTGATGATCACCTTAACCACTAATGGTTACCCTAACCATCAATAGTCACCCTAACTACCAATAGTCACTGTTTGATAAAATAATGCAATATATTTTCACCCACCAAACTTTAACCAAATCCAAATTTCAAACCCTCTACATGATCATAGAACCTTGCCATATTTTTTGAACTATACTTGACATATTTAGCATTAATATTGACCTATTTATTGTTATAGTTATTCAAATTAATCCATTATTTCATCGATCACTTTCTATATTTGATTTTAGTATCTTCTGTGATTTATGAAATTACTTTATTTCAAAACTTGATTGTTTAAAATTATGGATTGACAACCTCCAAATAAGATCATGATTCTTGGATCTAGCTTACTAGGAAATCCACCTTACTACATAACTAATCAACCATTTATTTGAGTTCTTTCTTATCTATAGGTCATTCTTCCTAGCCAAAGAGGAGTATCTACACTCATCTGGATCAATGCTTGCATAACATATTAGGTTTTTCTACCATACCTTTCTCGAGTTTCTTTTCTCTTTCTTTCAAGAACATAAGTGAAATCTCTCTAAAACATAGTTGTATAACTTTAGAATATTATTTATCTGAGTTTATATTAATTAGAATTCTCGTTATCTTAGTTTTCCATCATTGTATAAAATATAATATAATTCCCCTTAACCCTAAATACCTGTAATATCTAAATTTAGGGTTAAACATTTGGTGAACCCAACCTTTATGAATGTAAAATTTCCTAGGGTGTTGTAGTTTCCTAAGGTTTCCTATTTTATTTGTAATATATTTCTTCCATTATTTAAAAAACAAATCCCTATGGAAAAAATCACTCAATCAAAGGAGTCCCTTGAACAAGAAGAAAATTCCATTCATCAAACTATAATTATTGAAAACCAAAAGTATCAAACCATTCAAAAGGAACATAAATGGACATATTTGATTTCTTGGCTTATAAATTATGTTCATTATGCTCTTAATAGATATCATCCTGAGCCCATTATTTCCCCCTAGATTATATGGGATTAATTATTTCATGTTATTAGTCACCAACAAAGTAGTCCATTAAATCATGTTTATTATTCACCTCTACCTTCTACCAACAAAATAGTTACATATGAGAATGATGTTCCTTCATATGATTGACAAAAATTTCATCAAATTCATAAGGAAATTATGGTTTATTTATAACCTAATAACATGGGAAATGTTCTTCCAAGCAAATTGATTCAGACCCCATGATTTCAACATTTCCAAATAATATCCCTTTGTTAAAGGTGATGATTCTTCCCTTTCTTCATTTGATATTGAAATTTTTATAAAGGTAAATAAAGACATCATGAAATATTTACCATATAACATTAAATCACCAAGAATAAAAGTGCATTACAAAATAAAATTGTAAAAATTTCCTAAAGTTCCAAATCTTTCACTCTTACAATATCAGCCAAGATATATAATAAAAGGATCTATATCTTCTAAAAGACTCATTTATGAAAAAAGTTATTTAATCACCAAAAGAAGTAATTTTACCAAACCTACATAAAACTCCACTTCATATATCATTACTAAAAGTATATGAACATTCAAATGCTATTTAAATATCAAATATTCTAAAATTTCCAAACTAAATACCAAAGTTTCCAGATTTCAATGATAATCAATGTGCACTTGTTCTTCATGTGGATGCTAATATGAATAAATTTCATTTGGATGGAATTTTTCAACCTATAATCAAATTTTCAACCTCTTTACTTTCCTCTCCAAGAAATATTCTATCAATGATTAATCCAATAAACAATCTTTAACAACAAATGGTTACTATTGAGTTATAAATTTCTTCACATGAGGCTACCTTCCATGATAAAATCTTGTTGGACAAACCCCTTACTCAAAATGTATTTGAATATATATATATGTGTGTGTGTGTGTGTGTGTGTGTGTCTATATATATATATATATATATATATATATATATATATATATATATATATATATGCATATGCATATGTATATGTATATGTGTGTGTGTGTATATGTATATGTATATATAGACACACACACACACACATATACATATACATATGCATATGCATATATATACATATATATATACATATATGTATATATATACATATATGTATATATATACATATATGTATATATATATATATATATATGTATATATATATATATATATATACATATATACATATATGTATATATGTATATGTATATGTATATATATATATATATATATATATATATATATGTATATATATGTATATATATATATATATATATGTATATACATATATGTATATATATATATATACATATCTATATACATACATATATATATATATATATATATATATATATATATATATATATATATATATATATATATATATATATATATATATATATATATATTATTGATTTGTTCCCTACTTCTTATTAAATAGATTCCTACAAATCATTTGAAATAATATATACACTCATTTGGCCATTGGGAAAAGGATGAGAGTTTTTTATTAAAATATTTCTATAGGAGCTTAACTAAAGAATATATTGATTAATAATATAGCCTTCCCAATGGGTATATATCAATCTTCAAAAAACTTGAGAATTTGTTTTTAATGTATTTTAATAAGTATAAATTTCCCAAGTTACCATTGGACCATTTACATGCATTGAATCAAAATTAGGATGAACCTATTCAAGACTATGTTATTCAATTCAAGGATAATTTTTATTCTATAAATTGAATCTCCTTAGATTTATAAATACAATTTATATTTAGTAGGCTTATTATTTCTCCACTTAGAGAAAGAGCATTATATAATCCCTTTTCTTTTTTTGATTTGTTATATTAGGATATTTATAGATATGCATAGTCATTGATAAATAACCATGATACCAATATTTATAAGGAGGATTCTCAATTTGGATAAATCCAAAATCATCCATGCCAAGAAAATATAAAAATAACATTATTCATGGGTGGTGCTTACTTTTGGCATAACCATGTTGATCCTACATAAGTAAAAACCTCTTGCCATGTAATATGTTTTCAATAAATTAGCTTTGATGTAAAATACTTACAATATAAAGGAAGTTGGATACACTCCTAAGGAAACATAATAATAACAATTTATTATGGTCTTTACATTATTTAAATAAAGATTTGGGTTATGCCAAAAAAATATAAATATGCATTCACAGTAGGATCCCTTTGGTTATACCATATGGAAGAAAAAATTAACTAAAATCTGCAAGATATCTCCTTTTCTCATGAGGATAGAATGATCCATATACCACATTATGGTGATCATTCTTCTAATTCCAATGTAAATCATGAGGAAAAACATGACATGCGTTATTTTCACCTATTATAACATGTTTCAAACAATGAAATGGATCTAAACTAAGGTTGAAAACATAAAATATACCAAAAAAATAAATATCAAATATTCCAAAAATACTAAAAACATAAAAAAATTTCAAAAACACCAAAAACTTTCAACATGCTCCTAGTTGCACTATTTATTATACATATGTTGTTTTCTCCATGTTAGTAGATAACATATCATTCCTTTTGATATAGACATGTATTTCACACTTATTTGAGTGTGATACATGCATACCAAAGTACATGATATATGTACATACATATGTTTGGATTTTTATTTACTCACATCATATATATGTTGGGCCCATCTACTTCTTTGATCACAATACACCCAAGTTACATTATTCTATGATCACTTTCTGTTATCATGTTTGAAATTATATATACTTGTACATGCCTCTATCTATAATTATACCTTTAAAAATGTACTTGATATGTTATGTACTTAAAATTTATTGTAAACACATATTTTTAGGAACTATTATGATTCGGGCAACATTCTAGGTGGCAATTCGAGTGATGGTTCTACCCCAATTGGTGGCAGGACTTCTGAGAGACATAACTTTTGAACCATAGCTCCATTTGACTCATCGTTTGAACCATTGGAAAGATAAGAATTATTAGAATGAGATGAGATGTCATATATATCTTCTTTATGTAATTTACCCCTAAAAAACCAATTGAAGTTCCCCAAATGTTAATTTTAGTAGTGCAGTCTAAAAATAGTAAGTTTCTAAAAATAGTAATTCCTTGAATTCTATATTGTTGTAAATCATGGAAGTCAAACCACTTAATATACCTCAATATTGGTGACCTTCCACATCCTCTCCTACCTTAAAAATGTTTATAAATGAAGATGTAACCCAAAATAGAAATCAGACATCTCTTCTCAGAGATAGGCATACATTTGGGTCTACAAATTTGATGAATAAAACATCTATTGTTAGAGACAGCATTATTGTTATTGTGTTGTTCTTATTTCTTGAATTATAACTCAACCAAATATTTTGAGTTTTGGAGCATATTATGTTATGTTTTTTTTGGTTACTTATACTCCTTAATTTCTATTGTGTTACATTATATTACTTATTTTGAGCATTTGAATATTTTCCATTGATTATGGACCCCATACCATCCTTGCCTATATTTTCATGTCAATATGTAATTATTTTTTTTATGTGGACATTTAAATATATAATTTTATTCTTTGTGCACATTTGACTAATTAATATCCATTAAATTGTCAAACATTTGAACATGCCCCTTGTATGAGGTCACCTTGGCCCATTTCTTATTGATTTCCTTTTGAGTGATCTTGTGTGTGTGCTTTATTGCTTATTGATCTTGTATTAATAATATATATAAATTTCCATTATCTAAATCATGCATATTATGATTGAATGTGATCACATATTAGGTGCTTAAATGATATATCTACCTAGACATGTTACTATTATATGCTCAAGGTCCATACACAACTCATACATGTTTATTATCCTTTTGAGTTAAGTTAAATGCCATATTATACTTCTCATAGCCTCAAAATGGGGGCATGTTATAGATACATGGCTTCCACACTTTCACAAATTATCTAGATTATAGCAAGGGCATGTTATATAAACATGTTCTCCACATTGACACCAGTTCTTAAATTCTCTGGATTATAATGGGGACATATTATGAAAACATGTTCTTATCATTTACACCAGTTATTAAATTTTCTAGATTATAATGGGGTCATGTTATGGAAATATATTCTCCACATTTAAACTAATTCTAAATTTATCTAGATTATAATGGGGCATGATATGGAAACATGTTCTACATGTTTACACCAGTTTTCATATTCTCCAGATTATAATAGGTGTAGGTTATGGAAAAATGATCTCCACATTTAAAATAGTTATTAGATTATCTATGTTATAGTGGTGGAATGTTATGGAAACATGTTCTCCACACTTTCATTGATTTCACATTCTCCATAGTTCATAGTATATGATTCAAATATATATTTTTGGCAGTATTCTTTACATTGACACTATTACTATACCTAAATTTCAACTTCAGACATGTATGAGGTACATATTGCATGTAAAGGGCACTTAGATTAAAAAATAAAATAAATTTCTAAATTTAAAATACTATTATGGATTGTTATTATACCTAGGAAGAACTTTTATGTACTATTATTGATTCAATCTTCTGTAATATTTGGTTCACTTTTGGAAGGTTGAGTTGATTAAATCACTTAATGTTACCAAGATTATGATTTATAATTGATTAAATCATCTAAATTTAATATAATTATAGGTTTTATTTCATTAAGTCATCCACCCTCACCAAATATATGTTTTGAGTTGATTAAATCACTCACACTCACCAAATCATGCACATATGTAGGCTATATGATTAAGATGAAATAAGCTCAATGGACATGTTGAAACTAACCCTTATTCTAAGTTTGGGGGAATATGTCCTCAAATATTTATATATATTCACTTACAAGTTCATATTTATTCTAATCTCATATTCAGTGCTTCATAATGAGGCATCCTTTAAAATTAAATTATCAGGGGGAAAGAGGGTTACATCAACATACAAGTGTACTCATAACCTTTCTCTTTTTACTTTAAAGAAATTAAAATTATTTCAACATTATATTTCATACACTAAATATATACTCTATCATCATCTTATTTTTAGTTTAGTCACCAACAAAGTACTCAAGTTGGGATCAAGCAAATACAAGGTGTGTTATACACACCTAGGTATGTATTTCTTTCCTTTAAACTAAAAATTTCATTACTAGATTAAATTGGGGGAAAATGTAGACACTAAATATGATTTATGTATTAATCTATCCTTGTACACTTGGAACATATTTATCATGGTTATACCTTTCAGTTATAGACCTACCCACTGCCAAAAGGCTCATGTTCACTATCTCTTTCTACTTAAATTACTTATCTCATGTCTAACCACTATTATTTTGATGACCATGCATTTATATATATGCAATGCATGGTCATCAAAATAATAGTGGTTAGACATGAGATAAGTAATTTAAGTAGAAAGAGATAGTGAACATGAGCCTTTTGGCAGTGGGTAGGTCTATAACTGAAAGGTACAACCATGATAAATATGTTCCAAGTGTACAAGGATAGATTAATACATAAATCATATTTAGTGTCTACATTTTCCCCCAATTTAATCTAGTAATGAAATTTTTAGTTTAAAGGAAAGAAATACATACCTAGGTGTATATACCTAATTATTATCCTTCACTACTAATTTTGGAATTTCACCTAATTTTTAATTTCTTGAACACTTTCATCCCAAATAGACACATTTGTCAATGCAAATGTCCACTTTTCCTATAAATTATTGAGTGCCCAAAATACATCCAATTTTAAAATTAAATGTATCTTAAAGGTTGGACTAAGTGCTTCAATGTGATATATTTTCTAAAAGGGATTGGTATATATATATATATGTGTGTGTGTGTGTGTGTGTGTGTGTGTGTGTGTGTGTGTGTGTGTGTGTGTGTGTATAAATAATAAAACCCTCATTCATTCATCACAAATAAAATATCAATAACTAACAATGCAACTTACCAAGAAACATTCAATCAAGCACTCAAGGGAGAAGACCTAACATATTCATCCTTATTTCCATATCAGTCATAAGATCAATATTCTCATAGGTCTAAAGCATTCTAAGATCCATTTATGATCCATACTTTCCAATTTAAAATATATGTAATTGCATGCTATTGCTTATCACACACCGCATCTTGATACACACACAAGAAAACATGTAAGGGATAAATACATAAGTTTGAGGCCCTTTTCAGATTATTATCTATGTAGGTATCACCCATTGATAGAGGGGTCCTTAGGGAAACTCAAAATCATGAGACCACTAACTCATTTTTTCCACAATCACTCCAAAGGTGAGGAAGCTTGGGCCTGATCATTTGAAAATGAGCAATATCCTATGTGTATGATTTGAAGACATCAAAAGAAAGGTGATAAAAAAACCATAAGACTATAGTTGGTCACATCCATATCTAGTCATTATTTCATACATGAAACTTATGTCATATTCATACATCTACATCAACATAATTATCCATATCTAATGCAAGTGAGGCCACATAAATAATATTCCCAAAATCTGACAACTATTCTAGGATCACCTTCTAGTCCAATTACAACTTATCCCAAATTAGACCTTTATGAGCATAGTAAACCATCTAAGTATAAATTATTATTCGATCATTCCAATAACTATCAATATATTTACATTAATATTTTTATCAATCTTAGTTATATAAATTAAGAATATTATATATCTAAGTTTCTAATAATTGGCCTGCTCATTAGGTTAATTCAACATCCTCATGTAGAAGCTAATCTAACACCCCTTAACCCTAGATACCTCCAATATCTAAATTTAGGGTTAAATAATAACAAATCAAACAAGACCTATATAAATGTATCAATTAAGACCATATTAGTAAATATAATATAAGCATACACAATATGTAGTGTATGATATGGATGATAACACTCTGTTTAACCCTAAATTTTAGATAAATTTAGTGTTTAGGATTAAGGGGATTAAATAAAATATTACACAAGGGTGGTGAACTAATCTAATAAGTATACAAATTAATTAAAAATTCAAGCCAATATAATTATGAATTTACACAACTAATATTTTTTAAAATAGTAAAGTATAATTATTGATAAATATTGAATTGAATAAAAGCATTCTTACTTTTAAAACCTGGTTTCTATCTTTTTTACCTTTGCATTTATAGATAGATTTTTGTTTTAAATCCATAGGAAATTCTTTGGGTAATTTTTTATTTGTGGACCCTAATTCTCTCTTTCATACTATTATTTCTTGGGTCTTGGTCAATCTAGATATATCTAAATATCTCTTTGAGTTTATTGATTTGAAAGTTCAAGATCATATTTGGAAATAATCTCTCAATTATGAGATTTTACCATTCAAATGAAAAAATATTTTTAAATAGGACATGTGGCTACCTCCTGAATATTTCCTAAGTGTAAAAAGAGGATATCCTAATGGAAGGATGCCTTTCCTAAGAATTCTCTTATGGGAATTGATAGTAATAGTACCAAAGAGGATTTAAATTTAAATAATTTAAGTTAAATTATATAAACACCTACATATGCTTCAGATTTAGTCTTGAATAATAGTGTTACTTATGTTGAGTATCTAGCATAGTGGAAGGAAATTGATTCACATAGAGCCTTATTGAAGGCTGATTTTTTTTAGAATCAATTGAGACAAGATAGGAGGATATGGATATAGTTCTAATAATAATATTCAATCATCTAGTGTCTTAGAATTATCCATTTCTCTCTTTCCTAAAGTGGATGGAGGTGGGAATTAGATGGTTATCAATAGTAATGAAAATGGAAAGGGATAGAAGGGATTGGATCCACTGAATATGACCCTCATGCCTCGAAAGGAGAATAATTTTGGAGGTTCTTAGAATTTTTTTTTTTTTCAGTTGTTCCTTTATTTTTTAAGTTAATTTGGATGTATTGGGTAGACTCAATGTTTTATCTAGCATGTATGGCCTAGTCTATCACTTTATAGTTTTCATTAGTTTCTTTTCCATTGGTAGAGGAGTTTCATTGTGTATTATGTCAAATATTATTCTCCATTTATATAAAATGGATTATATTTTAAATCCTAATATTTACCAATAATAATAATAATTAAAATGAATCATAAAAAATGATACTTAGTTTATTGGGTGCATTCATATCTGGATAGGAACATACTGGAAGTGGAGCAGAAGATGATTTTGAAATAGTTGTCAGATTCTGTGAATATCTTTTTGTGGCCTCAAATGCTTGCATCAAATTTGGATAATTATGTCAACATATGTGTCTAACTCTATTATAGGTTCCCTATACATAATAGTGACTAGATATAGATGAAATAAATTAGATCCATCTTTGTTTTCTTTCACCTTTTTTTTTATATCTTTATATTGTGTGCATAGGTGTCATTCTTTATCAAATGATCAAACCCTATATCTTCACCCTTGGAGTGATTGTAGGAAAAAAGTGTTAGTGGACTCACAATTTTGAGATGACCCCAAATACCCCTCTATAAATGGGAGCTACCTAAATATCCAATACTCTAAAGAGGGCCTCAAATTGATGTAGTTATGCCCTACATGTTGGCTTGTGTGTGCAAAAAGGTGTAATGTGTGATAAACAAAGACATGTAGTAACCTAGCTTGTAACTTGTAAAATATGGCTCATGGGCTAATATTTGAATGTTTTATACCTAAATAAATATGAATCCTATGATTTATAAGGAAATATGGACAAATAGGGTAGGTTTTCTCACTTGAATGTTTGATCGAGTGCTTTTTGGTATATTACATTGTGAGTTATATGTGATTTCAAGGTGAGGAATGAATGAGGGTTGATCTTGTATATATACCAATCCCTTTTTTAAATACTCACATTAAATTACTTAGTATAACCTTTTAGATACATTTATTTTTGAAATTGGATGACTTTTGAGCATTGGACACTTTGTAGGAAAAGTGGACAGTTACATTGACGCAAGTGTCTATCTAAGATGTAAGTGTCCAAAAAGATAGAAAATAGGTATAGGTGTAAAAATAATAGTTAAGGATAATAATTATGTTTATATTTTTTAACACATTATATAAGTCTTGGTCATCAGAATAATAATGGTTAGACTAAGAGATAATCAATTATGTGCAAAGAGATAGTGAATGTGAGCCTTTTGATAGTGAGAATGTCTAGACCTAAAAGGTACATCCATGATAGGTATTTTAAAAGTGTATAAGATTGAATTAATATATAAATCATATTTTAGTATCTACATTCCACCCATTTAATTTAGTAATAAAATTTATAGTTTAAAGGAAAGAAATGTGTACCTTGGTGTGTATAACACACCTTACCTTTGTGTAAGCTCAACTTGAGTGCTATGTTGGTGGCTGACCTATAACTAAGAGCATGTTATATTATATAGTTATTTTATGAAAATTTAAATTTAAAGGATTCTAAATGTTTGAAATTAATAAGAGAAAGGCTAGGAGTACACCTATGTGTTGATGTGACCACCTTGTATTTTGATAATTTGATTTTAAATGATGCCTCATTATGAAGCAGTGAAGTTGAGATTACGAAAATTTTGAATCTACAAGTACTTATATAGATAGATATAATTTAGGACACATACCCCTAATATTGGTGTAAATTTTAGTCTCAAGATGTCCATTAAGATTATTTTATCTCAATCATGCAATCAAAATATGTGGATAATCTGGTGAGTGTGAGTGATTTGATCAACTCACACTACATATATATTGAGGGTGGATGATTTA
Organism: Torreya grandis; assembly: GCA_037957365.1. Lineage (NCBI taxonomy): Eukaryota > Viridiplantae > Streptophyta > Pinopsida > Cupressales > Taxaceae > Torreya > Torreya grandis. Next base: position 933,067 of record JARHVA010006185.1, on the reverse strand, counting down.
TTAAAATATAACCTATAATTTTGTTGAATATATATAATTTAATAAAATATAATTTATAATTTTGGTAAGATTGAATGGTATAATCAATTCAACCTTCCAAATGTGAACCAACTACTTTAATAGATTGGCTCGATAACAATCCATCTTGGGTATGATAACAGTCCATAATATTATTTGAAATATTTAAAATGTTTTTATTTTGAAATTTTAGGTGCCCCATTCATGGTATATGCACCTTATATATGTCTCAAGCTCAAATTTGAGTATAAAAACTGTACCAATGTATAGAATGTTCCCACAAATATGTATCTAAATCATATAACTATATAATTTGGTGAATTTGAAATTAGTCCAACTATGGAGGACATGTTCTTGTAATATTCCTCCACTAAATTTGGAGAACATGAGGACTATTTAAATGTGGATAATATCTTTCCATAACATGTTCCCACTATAATCTGGAGATGTTGGGTATTGAACTAGTGTAGAGGTCATGCCATTTTGACATGCCCCCACTAAAATGTAAAACTATGAAAGTGCTTAGATCATTATTATATGACATGAACCCACTCATATGCCATACTTTAAGGTTATGATAAGTATAATATGGTATTTACCTTAACTCAAAAGGATAATATAACTATATAAGTTATGTATGGATCATTTAGAATATATGAATAACATGTCTAGGTAGATATAACATTGAGGTATGAAGTATGTGATCAAATCAAGTTATAATATGCATGATGTAGATCATGTTAATGTATAGAGAGTAACCTTATGAGCTCAAAATTTAATCAAGCACACACATAAGATCACTCAAAAGTAAAACAAAATAAAATCATGTAAGGGGGCCTCATATAAAGGGCATATTCAAATGCCACATAATCTAAGGGATATCACTTATTCAAATGTCCACAATGATTACAATGACATATTCAAATGTCCATACAACAAACAATGACATATTAAAATGTCTAAAATAGGTAAACAAAGGAACAAGTGCCATGATTAATGGATCATATTTGAATTCTCAAATAGGAAATACAATGGAAGACAATAAAAAACAAGGAATACCATCATGTAAGTGAACATATAAAAGCATGTAATATAGGAACCCAAATGAACATAACATATTAATTCCTAAACATATGTGTTTACAAGAAATGTTAAGTACATATTATATCGACTACACTATGAAAGGTATAATCTTGGAGATAAACATGTGTGAGTATATAAACTAAAACATGATAATGGAAAGTGATAATAGAAGAATATAACATGGGTGTATTGTGATCAAAGAAGTGGATGCCCCTAATGTACTTATGATGTGAGTAGAGGGAATGACCAACATTTGTATGTACATATATCATGTATCTGGGTATTCCTCACAACTAAATGAATCATAAACCATATATGCATAAAGGAAAGTAATGATATGTTATATACTAACATGGAGAAAAACCATATGTATAAGAAATAGTACAAATAAGAACATGCTTCAAATTTTTGGTATTTTTTGAATTTATTGAATTTTATTTATTTATTTCATTTTTTATTTTTTTTGAAGTTTTCATATATTTAAATGTTTTCAACCTTAAGTTGGATAATTCTCATTGTTTGGATCATGGTTAGATAGGTTTAAATAGTGCATGGCATGATTTTATTCATGATTTACATTTGAGTTAGAAGAAAAAATGTCATCATGTGGTATAAGGGTCAATTTTATATCATGTTAAAAGGAGAAACCATGTTTATTTTGGTCAAATTTGGTTTCCATCTAGTATAACCAAAGATTTCCCAATGTAAATTCATATTATGTTGTGTGTGTCATAACCCAAAACCTTTTTTGAATCATTTCAAGACCACAGTAAATTGGTATTATTATGTTTCCCAAGGAGTCTTTCCAAAATCCCTTATTTTTTATGTCCTTTAGATCAAATCCAAGTTTTTGAAAATATCTTACATTACACATGCTTTTTATTTGTGTAGGATAAACATGGTTATGCCAAAAATAAGCACTACCCATGAATAATGCAGTTATTATATCTTAATGGCATGGATGATTTTTTTTAAATTTAAGTGTATGTTTTTGATGTGGATCATATTCCATTTGCACTTATGGATCTTTATTTGAATGATCTTGCAAAGGGTTGTTAAATATATTCTAATTTAGGTGATCACTATTTTTTGAACCTGAATCTTTTGGAAAATTATCAAATATAATATTTTGGTTATTAATAAGAAGTTTTATTTCATTCCTCATGCTATAATATCTATTTTTATAATTCTTAGGGCCTTGGCGATAGTCAAAATATATAGTAGTATCATATCCTTTTGGTAAAGGTTGACTTATATCAACCACTATGGGGGGAGGGAGAGATATGAGATGGCACTCCATAATATTTTGAAGTAAAGAGACTGGACCTTTAGGTAATTTTTCAAATGTCATTTAGGTGCATTAGATAAGTTGAATCACTTAGGTTTTTGTGATATTATATTTGCTAGTATTATGGCTTCCATTCTAACCTTTGCATCAATTTTTGAATGAAAAAGTATGTGAACAAATATATGAAAATTGTGTTCATTGGTATGTGGGTATGATGAAACCTTATTTATAAGGGAAATATTATGCTTGGTCTATTTTATAGATTTCAACATAGATGCCACATACAGTGGCTCTACATTAGTTGGTAAGGTTGTCATATGTAATGTTCTCAATAGAATACCTTTGTATGGAGGTTATTTGTGTAACAAGTCAAAAGGTGAAAATTTATCACTAGAATCATTGGAGTATTTTTCAATATTATATGTCATTAAGATCGATTACATGTGATACTTTTGGTTTCCTTCATTGTGAAGAATAATTTGCATTGATAAAAGAAAGTCTTGGTCAATGATATCCTTGAGGGAAAATATTTGCAATCAAAGTTAAGAATATTTGCATTGTGGATTATATCTTACATAATATTTATGACAAAAGCCAATGTTATGTCATTTGGTACCTACATTGTACACAATGCCTCATATAATATATCCTTATAATTAATTTAATATTTCACAAGGTCCAAAATTAAGATCCTAGTATGTGTATTGATTAATTACTTAACATGATTGGACACAATGTTACATAAGTTCCATATCATTACAAGAAGAATTATAAAAGAACTTTAATGTTTTTCCATTTAGTTATTTCTTGATTATATTTTTTTATTAGTTTGGCAATGTGTGGGGCATAAAAACCAAGAATTACTAAGAAATATTGGAAAATGAAGTAAATGATATATGCATCCATGATTAATTCATTTAATAGAAATGGAAATCTAATTTTAAAATATTTATAGTTTAAAAATCATAAATCAAGGAAAAAATATGAAACCCTAAGTCCACTAGGTTTGGAGACCAAAAGTCAGGTTCACTAAATGTTTAACCCTAAATTTAGATAAACAAGGTATCTAGGTTTAAGGGGATTAGATAAAATTTTACACAAATGTGGTGAACTAACCTAATAAGTAGGCTAATTAACATAAAACTCAAACCAATAGTATTCTGAATATATAGAACTAAAATTGCTAAAAGTAGTAAAGTAAAACTATTGATAAATATTGAAATGAATTGGGAAAAAATAATACTTAGTTGGTTTAATATATGCACAAGAATATATAGCTAGGAATAGATAGAATTGGATTGGAAGATTATCCTATAATAATCATTATATTTTTGTTATATCCTTTCTATTGCATTGGATGTTTATGTCAGATTTGGATAGTTATGTTGATGCAATTGTCTAACTATATTCCATATGTTTTGTATAAACTATTAACTAGATCTATATGCAACCATATAGAGACTTATAAGTTTTATGCCATATTTATTCTAATTTATTTAGATACTGCACATAATTTATCACTCTTTATTAAATTTTCAAACCCTAGCTCTTCATTCTTGAAGTGACTATGGGAAAAATAGGTTAGTGGGATAATGATGTTGAGATGTGATCCAAAACTTGAAAGTCTTGGTTCAATAATATTTCAAGAAAACATAAATAATAATGCTATCTCTGAGAAGAGATGTTTTATTGCTCAAAATTGTAGATACAACATATGCTTATCTCTCAAAAGAGATGTTTGATTGCCTTTTCAAGATACATATATATTTATACATACTATGAAGGTAGGAAGAGGATGTGGAAGGTCACAAATCTTGAGGGAGATGAATCTGTTCGACTTCCATAATTCACAACATTATAGAATTTGATAAATTACTATTTTTAAAAACTTATTATTTTTAGACTGCACTATTAAAATTGAAATTTAGGGCACTTACATTAGATTTTTTGGGGGAAAAACCATTGAGAATAGGTAATCTCATCTCATCATTTTATCCTCATTCTTATATTTCCAATGGTTCAAATGGGGAGTCAAATGGAGATATGGTGTAAGAGTTATGGCTCCCATAAGTTCTACCACCAATTGGGGTAGAACCATCACCCGAATTATCACCTAAAATTTTTCTTGGATCAAGATGACCCAAAAGACCCCTATATCAATGGGAATTAACTACATATCCAATAATCTAAAGAGTTCCTCATACTAATGTAGTTATCCCATATGTGTTGGCTTATGTGTGCATAAGGGTGCAATGTGTGATAAGCAAAGACATACAATGGCCTAGCTTGTAACTTAGAGAATATGTCTCATGGGATGCTCTTTGAATGATGATTTATACCTATTATTATTATTTATCCTATGAATTATATGGAAATAGGGATAAATAAGGCATGTTCTCTAACTTGAGTGCTTTATTGAATGATTCTTGTTATATTATCTTGTGAGTCATATGTGATTTCCAAGTGAGGAATGAATTAGGGTTGATCTTGATTATATTTTTTGGGAGCAGAAAAAATATAAAAAATTCATAGAGATTAATTGGTGGACACATGTGTGACTCACACTATATTGTATTTTGTATTTTTTTTCGTGTATTTGGTACTCAAAAGCATAGCATTAGTCTTTAGAATGTGAAGATTTTTCCCTTTTGATGTAGTGGAAGGCTAGAATATGAAGTGACAATGATTTGTAATATATATATATATATATATATATATATATATATATATATATATATGGTTTTGATGCAATAGATATTAAAATAAAGTTATGAAATTGTTTTCACTATATGTCTTTTATGGTTGTTATATGCATAGTGAATGCTCTATTTTCTAAATTTATTAGTCATGTAGATTCTATTAAATGTTATATAACTAATTATTCTACATTTTATATGTCTCTCTATTTATTATTAGAACCATATTGCAATACAAAAGAGTGTTATATATATATATATATATATATATATATATATATATATATATATATATATATATATATATATATATATATAAAACACTCTTTTGTATTATAATATGTTTCTGATGTGATAGATATTAAAATAAAGTTATGAAATTATTTTCCCTATATGTCTTTTATGGTTGTTTTATGCATAGTGAATGCTCTATTTTCTAAATTTATTAGTCATGTAGATTCTATTGAATGTTATATAACTAATGAGTCTACATTTTATATGTCTCTCTCTATATATTTTTTAATAAACTAATAATTTCAATCTAAATTTCCATCTATTGTATAATTTTATCACTTATCACACAACTATCTATGTATTAACATGTTTTGATGGGTTTTCTAGGAACCTTTACTAATAATGGTGCAGTGAGTTTGGAAATTATATTTAAAACAGTTGATATGGTTTCTAGGGAAAAGAGATTTAGAGACATGGATAGATGAAAGAATCCACAAATTTTCAAAATAAGAAGTAAAAATAATAAGAAAAAACTAATGAAATAATTTATTCAGGAGTATATACACAAAAAAAATTATGAAATCTTTTGGTGTGAATTTCCTACATTATTAGTTGTGTGGTTATCCATATTAGATTAATAATATTTTCATCTAAGAATTATAATTTATAATTTAGACAAAATAAAAATTGGATAGCCTATGAACTTTAGATACTGACTAGACCCATGTAGTAGATCATTGGACCAAGACTACCATCGATGGTTACATCACAAACATTTTTGTACAAGGAAACCTAGATTTTAAATTTGCATAAGATTTGTTTGTGAGAATAATATAAGTAAAGTTCCTTTAGTGAATACCTAATTTGATCAAGATGTTGGTTGTTAAATAGGCCATGGTGCCTACCCCTACCAACATGGACTAGTCTCTTTGGTATTTATGAGGGTGTGTGAAATGTAGGAGTAAATGATGTAGAACTAAATAAAGGAAATTCAACCTAAACCCTGAATATGGAAGACATAGGGAAATAGAGCAAGAAAGAAATTTTATGACTAGAAAGAGAGTTAAAACAAAAAATAAGGTGGAATAAACTAGATAATCCAAATTAAAATATGAATAGTAGGTGTAAAATAGAGGATGTATAAGAGAGGGGAGCAAAGAAAGAGGCTACACAATTTATATAAACTATATAATTTTGAGATTATGTAGAGTGAGGAATAGAAGTGCCCAATAAATAAGAAGACAAAAATTAAAATAGAGAGGATATGGCATAGTGTGAGGATAAAGAGAAAAGTAGATTAACATTAAAGTAGTTAGAATATAGGGGTAGATCATAGTTACAAGGAAGGATATTTTTTAGATAAGGGAAGGAATATTATCTAAAGTAAGTTATATGAAATCACATAAGCATCATAGGTTCAAGGTTATAGACAGAAGAAGTTGAAGACATATATCATTCATTTTAGGGGTAGACATCCCTCAAGCCCATTTTATCATCAAAGAAGAGAAATCAAAGTTTATAGGATGGGATAGGTAGAAATTGGTTTGAATCATTTACAAATAAGTTTGGTAAACTTAGTACATAAACGAAGAATTGATATCTAAAAATAGGTTAGAATAGGTTGGGTTCTCTTTCAATACTAGTTTTAAGACACCCATAAGGACTAGTTCAAAGAAACCCATAGTAGTAGTTATAAGTTCACCAATCATGAAATTGAATGTAAGAATGTTTATTGATTTAAATCCATATGATTGGTCTTTTGACATCGAACTATATTTATTAACTTATGATATGAAATGATAGGTTAAGGGAGTGACTACTAAAGATGTAAAGAAATGTGAATTGTAGGAGCCTTAATAGGCTGAGCTCTAGAGTTCATTTATAAAAGGGATGTTAATTCCCTAAGTCTTCAACAAGTTAAATACTAATTAATTAAATAATATAAGATGAAGTGTTAAATTTAGACCATTCAAGATTTTAAAGAGATTTGATAGTGAATCAAAGAATCAGTATGGGAATACTATCATAAAATTCTAGACACAATGAATAAGATCAATTTTCTCATGGAAGATAAAGAGGAGGCTATTTGTTTTATGGAAAGGTTGTGATTAAGGATTATATTTTCCATTAATTAGTCATAGTTTATGACTAGGGCTGATTCTTTAGTAATTACACTCTGGGTAGAATAGATTGAGGATTATGGAGATGCTCCATCAGATAGCTCTAACATTAAGACAAAAATATATTCTTTTCATAGGAATGTGGATGAGATTCATGAGAATAGTAAGCCCAAGTTAGGTCTATGGTGTATGAATTATGCTAAGGAAGGATATCATAGGAATTATTGTATTAAAATCAAAATTGAATTATATGACATATGTAAAGTAATAAGACATGCAACATTAAAGCGTCATTTAATACATTAGTACATTTAAAAACCATAGAGATTGTATTATATTTTTTTTGAGTCAATTAATCATGATGCAAATAATTTATGTTCTCTACAAGAGATAAAATAATATATTGCTAAGAACATCTTCACAATCACAATACAAGAAATACCTATTACAAAATAGGGAGTTCGAATCTTGAGGTGGAAATGGCTAGTACGACATAAGGTGGTCTTGGGTGGATACCTTTATCACCATAATATCAAATCCAAGGTCTTATTGTATGGACAAAATTGTATCCATATTATAAGTATCATTCCTCATGGAGCATTGTGACTCCTCAACCCCAACAATTAAATTGGGATCCATCATCGCCTTAGCAGTAGTATGTAAAATATGATGTGTAGTAACAATAGTCATGAGGATTTTAAGGGTCTAAATGATATTTATGTACTATATATCACCTTAGTCTTCTAAACTTGGTAAACTCATACCTTGGTTATTCCTCTTAGTTCTAGACCTTTCCTACTTCCACAAGTCTTGCATCTACTCTCTCTTGTGCCCCTTAGCCTATCTCTTTGTCTGACTAGTCTTATGTTAATTACCTAGGCCTTTTATCTTTCCTATAATGTTAAAAACCTGATTATCTTATGCCTCTTCAAGTTTTAAGCCTATACCCATTTTCTCTTAAAAGGATGTTAGTCCACTATTTATGTAGTAAAGCAAATAAAAATCATATGAAATTACAATAGATAAATGATAAGATAATAATGTTGATTAAGATTCAGTCCTCAAATAAGCTATCAAAGTAAATTAAATATTCATTCAAATAATTAGTATAAAAACCTACATCATATTCTATAACAACTAATTGTTCTTCAGTGGCTTCACGAGAGGGTGAATAAACAATTGTGTGGAGGGATATCTCAAAGGTTATGTCACTCTGATCTATAAATAAAGGTTAGGAAACTATGGGGAGATAATTGATCTGGTTACATCATGAACTAAACTAGGTAGAGTCATCTACAGGTAAAAGGCCATGTTCAAATAATAATAACTAGTAAACTTCAAACAAAGGTTAAGGATTAAAGTCTCAAAATCTATGAATTAAACATAGCATGTTAATGTTGATCTTGACAAGATTAACATCGATCAAAAAAATTGGTGCCATTTTATAATGAATTGGTGTCGATTCTCTCTATGGCTAAGTTTAATAAAATAGAGAATCGGATGAGACAAATTTCCTAACAGAGTTCAATAAATGGATACAAATGGATGTTAATAATAATTTAATAATTTAAATAAATGAATAACAAAATATTGATTGATGGAGAATGATAAAATGGAATATGATAACTTACCTTCAACTAGCTTGTGAGTATAATGAAATTCTCCATAGGCATAGGTAGTTGTTTAGGTTGCACAAATGATATGATTTAAATGCAACAAAAATCTAGTGGAGTGTCATTAGGGATGTCACAAAATATCCAAGAATTCTAATAGCAATTCAAGGCTATAGTTTTTATAGTCCCAAATACAAATGTAGGATGAGTATTTATGGATCGATGCCAATCTAAAGAATTGGCATTGATCATACGTGAATCATCATCGATTCACCCAAAATGGTGCCTTTGTTTTAACCATAGGTAAGAATAACTTGGATACAGGTGGAGTTTTTAGTAACAACTCCACATGGGGGTAAAGTGGTTAGGGGGGTAGATTCTTAGGTTATAAATGGATTTAGGAGGTTGGGAAGAGTAAAAAGGTAAAAGTAAAGCCTATTTACCGAGCTAGTAAATGGTAAATAAACTAGACCTTAGTATTGGGTTTATTTAGGATATTTAAATAAATAGGACCTACAACACATAATTAGTTAACCCTAGATTATGAAATTATAGTAACTACAATTTTTTTAGAATAAGATAAATAAGAATATTCTTCAATTAGGATATACATGAGAATATAAATAATTGGACAAGGAACCATCTAGCAAAGGAAAAATAAACTTAAGGGCTCAAGTAATAGCTAAAATGACTATAATGATGGATGATAACAAAAAAAAGAGGCAAAAATACTAACAACTCAATGGAAAATTAGGATGAAATGGATTTAATATGCAATGGGGATAAATATCATAAAAGAGATAAAATAAGTTACACCAAGGACTGCCAATTAGGGAAACCATGTTGAAGCCTTATGATATTTTAAAACTTTGTTTGCATTGATGTGGTAATGAGGACCAAATCTGAATTACTTGTTTAACTCTCATTTAAATCCACCTATATTACAGTAGGTCACAATCAAGATTAAGACATAAATAGGATATGGGATAAAGATAAGTCTTGACTCAAGAATGGAAAAGGAAGAGAAGGGGAAGGGAAATATGAAGGGGATGCCCCAAATTAAGGACTCTTATAGCTAATGGTCAATTGATTCAAGCATAAAAATGATTAAGATGCATAGTGTTTGTGGGATCATCTAACCCATACCCTTCTAGTGTAGCTAGCCTATATGCCCATGAACCATAATTTAAAATGCCAATGAAAGGACCTAGCCAAATTAGCTAAAACATGTCTTTCTTCTCACATTTTCCATTATTATTTTTCTAATTCTCCTTCAATACAAGATCATCAAATTCTATAGGAATGATGTGTTTTTTATAATTATGGATTAGTTAATCCTGATATGATTTGAGATGAATTGATGTGGCTAGTCATTTCTCATCTAAGAGTTCCAAATATTATATCCTAGCTACTCTATAGTATTTATCATCAATGATACCCTAAAATGAAATATGCAGAGAGGTTAGCTTGATCTCAATAGGAAGGATAGCCTCAATGCTAAAAACTAGGTAGTAACATGTTGCACTTGTAGGCATGTGAATATTAATATAGTAACCTTTTAATTTAGGGATTAATTTTAATTTCCAATCACAGTGAAGTTTGTTGACAATCTTCTTAATAATTTTGATAATTTTCTTATTAGATGCCTCAACTTGGCCATCACCTTGAGGGTAATTGGGAGCCAACCATATGTGTTTGATATGGAAGTGTGAACATAAGGGTTTCACATCATTTTTCTTAAAAAACTTTCCATTATCATATATAATGGGAGAGGGAATTCCATAGTGATAGATGAGGTGGTTTAGAATGAATTTATAAATCTACTTGTCAATCACATATATGAGATATATTTCCTCAACCCACTTAGTGAAATACTTAGTGACAGTTAGGATATGATTATGGCCATCAAAATATGTGGGGTTTATCTTACCTATGAGATCGAGTCCCTGTGTAGAAAATAACCAAGGAGAAGTGATCATTTAAAGTGTGCATGAAGGAACATGGATTAAATCGCCATGATTTTTTAAGGTAAGACATTTATTGACATAATAACATGTATATTATCCCATTATAGGCCAATAATAGCCTAACTTAAAGATTTTCTTGGAAAATACCATTCCACTTATATGGGCCCCACAAATCCCTTTGTGCACATCTTGAAATTCTAATTCAGATTCACCCAATTTTAAACATCGAAGTAGCACCCCATCATAGCCTCTATGATAGAGCATACCACCAAGTGAATTCTTACATGATGCATTAGGAATAAAGGACTTATGTTGGTTACATGATATTTAAATGTGAATAATGTGGTCTTGGAGGTAAGTGTTACATCTTGGTACCAAGGGGAATCAAGGCAAATAATATCACATACCATTTTAGTTTCAAGATGACTGTAAGCTAGCATGAGAAGGTTTTTAATAAGAAACTAATACTCATAGACATTGGAAGATATTTATATGAGTGACCCAATGGTTTCCATCTCATTAGCTTATCTTTTGTTGGCTCTTATTATTTTCTCAAATAAGATACATTAATTTTTTGCTTGAGACTATCAACCATGATTTTTTAGAAAACAAGGTTCTCATCCTTTGTTAGATATTGGTTTATAACTTGATTAATTATCAATTTCAAATCTCCATAAATAACTAATTATTTAATTTTCCATTGTACTACAAGGTGGATCCCTAAAATAAGTGCTCATATTCTGTAATATTAAAGGTGCATGGAAAATCAATTTAAAATACCTTAGTGATGATATCCCCCTAGGGCATAATGATCAAGATACCTAATTTAGACCCATGGGCAATTAATAAACTATTTAAATATATCTTCTATTGAAGTGACTCCTCTAGAATGAAGATGGATTCATCTAATAAATGAATACTCAAAGGGTGGGTATCTAATAAAAGTGCCTTGATAAGTTATTTTCAAGTACTTTGCCTTTGATAGCTTACTGATTAGTGTATTCAATGTCAAACTCACTAAGGAACATAATCCACTTGGCCATATGAATTGTCAATGTTTCTCTATAAAGAAGATATTTGAGAGAATAAACTTTTGTAATTTTGAGAGTCTTGTTGTTTAGCATATAGTGATGTAGATTTTGTGATGTAAAGAATAATTTTAAACATGATTTTTCAATAGGTTTATAATTGTGATCATAAGTGACCAGTGTCATGATAATATAATATACTACATGATTATTTCCCTGATCATCATGTTGGTCCAAAATTATCCTCAAGTCATGTTTAGTTGTTAAGATATATAGTAAGAGGGGGTTTCTTGGTGTTGAAATAACTAACACTGGTGGGTTTTCCAAATAGGTTTTTAATTTCTCAAATTCTTGTTAAAGGTTGTAATTTCATTGAAAGGTGGTGCCTTTCTTTAGGAGATTAATGAAAGGGTGTTAGCAATTATTAAGTTATGAAATGAAGTTATGAGTAGTCTAGATTTTACCCTACAAGCTATGAAGCCAATTCAAATTAGGAGGCATTTTTTTGATGACCTTCACCTTGGCTGGATCAACTTTAATTTATTGATGGGAAAAAATTAATCCTATTAATTTCCCTGATGTGATGCCAAAGACACATTTATTGGGGTTGAGGCACACCTTATATTTACAAAGTCTATAAAATATTATCCATAAAACTTATATATGTGTTGCTCATGTTTTTTCCTTCCTAGAATGTTATACACATAGTCTTAAACAATATCTTACATCATGTCATAGAAGATGATAGTTATTACGTGTTGATACATATGGTCGATGTTCTTCAATCCAAATGGAATCACCTAATTACACGATTTCCCCCATATAGTGGTGAACATTATTGTGTGTTGGTCTTCCAACAAAATTTTAATCTAATTTTATTCCAAAAAAACATCCATAAGGGATAAAATTTCATATCTTGTGGTTAAATCCACAATCATATCTACATTAGGTAATGAAAATTCATCCTTTGGGAATGTTTTGTTAATATCTTGAAGCATGTGTAGATAAATATACATTCTAGTTTTTTAATAACTAAAACAATGTTAGATATCCATTCTAAGTAACCAATCGGGTGAATAAATCTGACTGCTAATAATTTTTCCACTTCTTTCTTGATTAGAATAATAATACATGGATGCATCTTCCATAATTTTTGTTTAATGGGTTTAGCATATGAGTGTATAACAAGATGTTGTACAACTAGATACATGTATAACCTAGGCATATCAACATAATAACATGTAAATATGTTAATAATTTCTTAGAGAGTAATAATGATGAATTAACACTCTTGTATAGTGAAGGATGCACCAAGTTTAACCATTTTGGATTAATCTGGTGTGTGAATATTGACCTTATTGATTCATTCCACTAACAGTGTAGAACCATATTCTAATAAAGTAGATACTAATGGAAATTGATTATCCTCATTTGATTATGGGCCATTTAGCCCACCCATTTAAGAAGAGACTAAATAACCCATGTCAGGTAATGGTCACTCAAAAAATGTTTCTAGGAAATATTAAACTAACTGAGTAATATCATGTTGTTCTTATACATTGATATTTGATCTAAAGGTAAGGTGTGAACTTAAAAAACCCTGAGATTCCTAAGGAGGAAAGTGAACTTCCCCATCCATTGGCACCTGAAATAAGTTTTTACCAAGGGACTTTGATGTTTTATTTTACTTTTTGTTTTGACCAAGGAAGTTCACCTACCCTCAAAAGTAATAAATAGGGTCCAAATTTATCTAAAATCATCACTTGTGGTCTATAATCAATAGACCATCTCTAAGTCCTAATAACTTTGAAAGTGCTTATTTATCTTGAAAAGTATCCAATGGTATAATATGATCTTTTTGGTCCCAATTGATTAATTTAGGGTAATGAAGAGAAAGGGGGAAATTAGAAGAGGATGTGATAGTAAGAATGCCACTAGTATTGAATAGTTTCATATCAGTGAGATAATTAGAAATACTATAATAAGACTCTATAGCATTATTGATATCATCTTCATTAGATTCTAAAATAATGCCATTCTTGAGATCAGAGGGGTCATCCCTAAGTAGCTTGTATCCAATACCTCGAGTACCTTTGTGTTTGGTTGTTGATAATAACTCAAGAATGCCTTGTTACTTTATTCCCAATCCAGTTATTTTTTATTCATGATGCTTCATAATCCTATTAGGAATGGGATACTTAGAACTTTGATAAAAAGAGGCAAAATCATCATCATTGTATACCCAAAAGTCATCTGAGTTATTACTTTATTTAGGATATGATGACCTCTTTTTGACAAATAAAGGGGGTCCCTTAGGATGAGGGTTTGTATTTCTATGCCATTCCATCTTGGTTCTACCATGGGATTTAGATATTTTGTAAATTTGGAGATGTGGAAAGCATCTTAAATGTTATAGGTGCTAAAACCTTTATCTTCAATAGTAAAGTGGGCAAAAATATGAGAAGGTGGAATAGCAGAAGTGGAAGGAAGGTCACTTGGATAAATGTAATTAGATTTTGGAGATTCATGAGATTTACTATTATCCCTTTCAAATGCATGATCTGTGATAGGATAGTAATTTTATTGACCATATTCAACTTCCAAGTGTTTGCAATATTGATATGGCTACAAGTTGCCAAGATTAGTGACCTCCATTCCATAATGGGGGATCTTAAAGCATTGGTGTAATGTGGAAGGTATTGTGTGTACTTCATGGATATAAGGAAATCTAATAAACAAGGTGTATGGTGTAGACACCCCATTCTATCCACAATTAGATTATAATGAGACTTCAGTTGATTTCTACCAAATATTTCAAATTAAGCCTAAGAATCATTGAACATCATAATTTCATCCATGAATCATTCATAAATGATTGGATTAATGTTGAGGCATCCCTATTTAGGGTATTATACCATATGCAACAATAATCTCTCACATATTCAACTCCAGTCACCTTGAGACCTAAAAATTGATAGTTTGGCCTATAGACCCATTAAATAGGGCACTTGGACAATTATTAATAGATTTAAAATGATAATAAAAAAGAATAAACTAATTAAACCATATTAAATACTTATGTAAATTATCTATTTATAATTAATGAATATCTAAAAATGGAAATTCAAAAATTCAAAATATCAAGCTTCTTCATCATTGCCTTTATGAGTTCTCAAGTTCTCACAAATATCTAAAAATATCTAATTTGAGAGCCATACCTAGTAATTGAAAATCATAGTTATATGACACATTTTAACTCAACTAGAGTTATCCTTAACTCACCTATGGTTATTTTGAACTCATTCCATGTTTAAACTCAACCTTACCTCACCTTGGGTGAGAGTTAACTTTGGAGGCTCTAAATACAAGGCCATATATATTAATCTAAAAGATTTCATAAGCTAAAGTTATAATGCTCATTTGTTGAGAGACAATATATTTTGGTGTAGAGTTATTATGCTTAAATAGATGCAAATAATTTATGTTGGTGAAATGTTATTATGACAAAACACCTCCAACAAGTTATCTTGGTGTAAAGTTATCATGATCAAAGAGATGTAAGAAGCCTTTTAAATAGTGTTACCATGCCAAATTCATAAGACAACTAGCCAAAACAAGGTGCCAAGGAGAGATGGAAAAAATGGAACTCCATTTACAAAGATTTATTGATGTACAAAGCTGAGAAAGCCACTTTAACAAGCCAGTTTGGAACTACAAGGAAGGTAAAATGATAATTTCTTTTATTTTATAGTTGTGTTTTCATTGTGTGCTTTTTACCTATGCTCCCCCTAGTGTCTAGGATAAATTTGTTAGTGTTTATTGTATTAGTTTTTATTTAGTTTTATTGACTAACACTATACTAGCCTTACACCCTACATATTCTTTATTCGCATGATGGCATACCCGATAGAACCTGCATCCCACAAAATTCTTCCCATGGAATTTTAGGATATCCTCCTAACAATTTTCATTTCAAAATCCAAAATTTTTAACCAAAAAAGTATAAATTTGATGCTCATGGACATTCTATAGAAAATCACATTTTCATTCTATGTAGTTACAATTTCACTTTCTATAATTGTAGTATTGCACTGAAGAATTGTGATATTGCATAATATCATGACTTTGCAGTCATGATATTACCTTAACTATCACAATATTTCCATAAATATCATGATATTACCTTAACCATCTTGTTTTTCCACTAACTATTCTATTTTTCATGATAAGTAATGAATTTGCATGATAAGTAGCAATTTCACATGATAAGTACTGATTTTACTTGATAAGTCATGATATTATTTTAACTGTTGCAATTTTGCACTAACCATTTTATGTTACAAGATAAGTTATGTTTTTTCCTTAATATTTGTGTTATTATCTTAATTTTTTTGATATTTATTCAAGATTTATGATTTTGTGCTGATACTTTGTTTTGTAGGTAGTTGCATTTTTGTGCTAACTCGTTACAATTTTGTAGGAAGAGTTATAGTATTGCTCTGTGTTTCTATGATTTTGCACACTGTGTAACTTTTTTGAAACCTGAGACATAAATTTCAAAATTCATTTGTCCACTTGATTTTTTATTCTAAGCATAAGTACCCCCTAACATCTTCAAGACCCAAAGGCCAAGAAAAAATGGTTTTAAACACTCTAAGATTCAAAATGCACATTTAAAATTGGTGTTTTAAAAATATTTTACTTGAATTATTTTCATTTTGTTTTAAGTTTTAAAAATAATTCCAAGGGGATAAACTTCATGACATATTTCATCTGGTGCTATAAAAATGAACTCACACTCTATTTAAATGCTCACAGGAGTTTTCATTTTTATTATTGTTATTGAGTGTTTGTTTTGCAAGCTAGGTCTCGTGTGTATTCTCTTCCACCATCCCATTTAGGTAACTTGGGTGATTAAAAATGCTCACTTATTAAATTTTTCTCCTTTATCCAAAGGTTTCAAAGAAAATTATCTAATTCCCTCTCCAAAATTTGAGTGATTTGGGTGATCCAAAATGACACTAAAGTCCTTCCACTTTTTATTTTCATACATTTTGGATCATTGGTAGAAGTTCATCACCTCCCCACAGGTTCTTTAGGGAAGTATTGACCTAATAATTCATATTTTAGAATAAATTAAACCCCACTCCATGGTATGGGTATAAACATTGAGGTCGACATATTGGGATACTTGTTTAAGTGGTTAAACAAGCTTTGTTAGTGAGAGACTGTCTCAAAATGTATGTTTAACTCAAACATCATACTGCATTAAGTAATTGATGGATGTAGTAGTTTTAAAAAGGATAAGACATTTTCACAATAAGATGATTAACATGGATCCAAATGATATGTTTTTCTCTACTGTTAACCACACATAAGGAACCATTTAGAATGTACAAAAATTGATAGTTTTTAGATAACCCCATTTGCCATTAATATACTTTAATACCTGGTGAGTATCCTAAAGTTCCATGTCATTGTATGAAATATTAAAATAAGATGGGGCCTAAAAACCCTAATTTTCATGTGTATTTTAGCTTTTATATTAACATCATAATTGCCTCTCAAGATCAATTAAATAGATAGAATTTAACAGTATGAAACTATCTTGTCAGTTTTAGGATTTAGGATATTACACAAGTGTTTTTATCATTTATCATTTGTACTTATATTGTCTTGAGTCAAAATTATTTATTTGTAATACCACATCCAAAATAAGTCATGGTTTCACATCATCCTTTTTTTTAAAGATGTGTTATGTCATCCATTTGACACCACACTTTACATTAGACATTTTTCAAACGTGTGTGTGTGTGTGTGTGTGTGTGTGTGTGTTGTGTGTGTGTGTGTGTGTGTGTGTGTGTGTGTGTGTGTGTGTGTGTGTGTGTGTGTGTGTGTGTGTGTGTGTGTGTGTGTGTGTGTGTGTGTGTGTGTGTGTGTGTGTGTGTGTGTGTGTGTGTGTGTGTTTGAAAGGGTCATCATTACACTGCCCATTTCATTCCAAGTATTATTCCTTAGAGTTTTTGAAACAAACAATTTATCATAACTTTAAATCAATATAGTCTCATTATGTTTCTCACATTATTTCAAATACTTATTTCCTTGTGTCTAATTTTAATTCCAAAACCACATGTGCTTTTTTGGTCTATGCCTAGTGTCATTATGACATTCATTTTGAGTTAAATCTTATTATCCATTTAAACTAAGACTTCTAAGTCAAATTCAAAATTATCCTTAACAATTTCAAATTTAAACATTGATTGGTTTATACCTATGCCTCATGTAATTTTGGCTTAGACATTTATCTCTCCCTTTTGGATTGTGTAACTTAGACTAATTTCTTGCTTAATTTTAAAGACTATTTTTGTGCCTAGATTTTGGAAGTGGCCTATCTTCCATATGCCTAAATTTTAATGTCCTTTTGTCAATTGTAAAGTGTATGTTTAAATATAAATGCCTAGTTTGAGTCAAAGTGTTTCAAATTTGTTAAATTAAATATCTTGCCTTTTAGACCTAATTTGTGCCAAGTCTAGCTTTTGAGCCTTGTTTTTAAAAGACCTAGCAATTCTCATTTGCTTTTAGACATAGTTTTTCTTTCAATATATTTTTCCTTATTTCCAAAAGTCCTATCCATTCCCATTTGTTTTAAACCTAGTTTGCACCAAGTCTAATATTGTGCCTTGTTTCCAAAAGCCATAACAATTCCCTTTTGTTTCAAACCTAGTTTTATTTCCCAAGTCTATCTCTTGTATCATATTTCCAAGAGTAATAGAATCTTAACTCTTTATTTTAAACATAGTCATTTTGAGCCTAACTTTGTGCCTTGTTCCCAAAGACCTAGCAACCTTTTTCATCTTTAGACCTAGATTAGGATTGTTTGAAACACTTTTTTGGAATTCAATTTTATCCATTCACTTGACCCTTTGTGTAAGACATTTGATCTTAGACCAGTATTTATACCAAGTTTATCATTGACCATTTTGGAGAAATAGTTCCATTTCTTACACCAATTTAGTCTAAGTTTGGACCATTTGTATTTTAAAACTTATTTTTAAGAGTTTGTATAACTCTAGACCTTCTTTGTGGAGCGTTAGTCATAAATTTGGATATGTCTCATTATACTCATAGTGGATCCATGTAAAATCCAAATTATGATAATGTAGTTATGAATGACAACTATTTTCAATACCCCTAAAATGATGATGTGGTTTGTGAGATGAATCTTTATCCTCCTTACATTGTTCAATCTAGGGAACAAATTCAAGATCCATTAGCCCATTATTTGGTTAACACACCTCTATACTCAGAGCAAGACCAAGAGAAAACTATACAATATCTTGCTAGAGTACCATCAGTTGTAGAATAAGCTTAATAAAAACCTATTATGTTACTATGCCATCGACATATGATATTTATTTATTTATCTTCACTTGATTGAAAATAAGGATGAAGTTTTAGTTAGAGATACAAAAGTAGGGGCCAAGTTTCCAACATACTTTCCCCATGAAAATTTACCTAGTCTAATTAGAGTGCCTCTAAACATGCCTTATACCCAAACCTTTGAGGAGGCCTCTACTATCCATCCTAAAGCACTTGTAACAATGTCATATTAATACCCAAATGTGATTGTAAAAATAAAGGTTTTCATGGAAGACCAATTTATAAAAATGCAACAATCATATCAAACCTATTTGAATCTAATGCACAATTTCTATGCCATGGCCATGTCAAATGATCCACTCATAGAGATAGCTCCTTTAAAAGGAGTATTAACTGAGTTGATAGGTCAATATAATATGGGTATAAACCCATTTTCACAAATCACTTCAGTCATGGACATATAAAATTTCCCATCTATTGAGGAGGTGATTATGGCTTCTACACAAAAAATGTGCCAAACATGGTGGATAACATGCAAGTGTCTTCCAATTTAGGCCAAAGTGGTTTAAATGCACCCAAAAAAATCTAAAACAACAAGTTCCTTTAGGTAATACCATGAGTGGTTCACAACAATAGGGGGTAGGAACTCCTACATCCAAACCACAATAGGTTACTTCTAGTCCTTAACTAGATTCTTCATCAAGCATACAACCAAAAGGATAAGTAACCAAGTAACAACTAGTGCTTTTCCTCAACAACAAGTGATGAATGCTAGCCTAGCTCAATTGGTGGTGACTAACATTCCACAACAACAATCACAATCTAATATACCACCATAGTAGAGGAAGAACAATATGCCACCTCAATAGGGGAAAACAAATGTTCCACATTGATAGATAATGGAAAACATACCTCAATAGTCACAAACTAATATACCTCTACAATCATAAACATTATCTAATTAATAATAGAGGATCTAATATACTTACACCACCTCATTATATGTAGATAAAATAACTCATTAAAATATGTTTAAAAATGGTGAGATTATATTAGATAATAGAGCATCTTCATCCAATCAGAACCTAGGTATCTACCAAAACCCTTTTATGTAGCATAACAATAATAATAAACAAAGTAACAATGAAGGCCATAATAATAATAATAGCCACTATGATAACAACAATAGTAATAATAGTAATAATAATAATGGCAACTAAATGGGAAGAACCATGGCCAGAATGATTCCAATAACCAACAGACTTACCATGCAGTTGCACATGACTACACAAAAGTTGTAGGTCATATTGTGGGAGGTTATATTTAAACCATCACCATTGATCCCAGACCAAGTTTAGTGTATCAAGACCATTACCAAACAATTTCAATCCATCTACCTCTGCTATTAATCCTTCCTTGACCTTAGACTATAATTAAACACAACAACTAGGGATTAATATTTTAAGACCTTATACTAATAACCTGTCATTACCCTATGACCACAACCAAGTGCAATAGCAATTGAGACTCATCCTATCGAGCCCATCTCCATCATTGTGAAGTTATAATGGTCTTGTACCCAATCTTGATTATGCAATCATAACTTAGCTATCTAAGATTATAGTTCTAGACCCATAACCTCCTCCCAACAAACTAATCCAAACCACTGTGCTGGCTAGGAACAAACCATATACCGCTATTAATGAGAAAATATATGACATTATGGAAAAGCTCCAAAAAACACCTACACAAATATCCATTTTGGATTTGTTACATATGTCTACTATACACAAAAACATCCTAACAAAACTCCTAAGCCAATCCCTAGTTCCCAATAACATAACCTCAAACAAATTCTAAGCTTTGGTTAGAAATCTATCCCCAAGCCAATAGTTGACCTTAGACCAAAGAGATATGTCATCTCTTGGCCCTCTCCATAATAATTCCCTATACATTGAAGTTTTCATAATGCAACACAAAGTCAAAAATTTCATCATAGACAATGGATTGGGCTTGAATATTGTATCTCTAAAACTCATCAAGCATATCATAAATATAAAATTTGATCTATATCCATAAATAATCACTATCAAATCCTATGATGATAAAGATTGGGAATCACAAGGCACCATAAGCTTATCAGTTATCATTAGGAACTTGACCCATGATACACTTTGACATGGGTTAGATATAGACCTCTCATATAATTTGCTCTTAGATAGACCTTGAATACATGAAACTCATGCAATCCCTTTGGCATTACCCCAATGTCTCAAGTTCTCACACTCAATCATGGAGGTCACTATCAATGGAGATTTACATCCCTATGAACATTACAAACATTTAGAGGATGAGTATGAAAATTACAACTACCGATTTAGCCTAGACCTAGTTCCTAAAAATGGCAAAGACAAATAAATACTTGTTGAATTACCAGAGGCCACTTGTATAGACCCATATATCCTTGACTCATCTTCACATATGCTTCCCCTTAAAATTTCTAATCATCTTACCTTCTTGGGCAATAGCCCAAGAAAGTATTTGATCCATGACACATTTCACATTTCTAAGCTTCCATAGAACCCCAAGTCCTATAACAGACTTAAATTTAAACTACTTTACATAGAATGGAAATAAAAATGAAAAGGCAAACTTCATATTCCAACTCCTATCATTTTAACAAAAGGCCACTTATCAAAAAGAGGACCTAGTTACCAATAATTGATCCTAGTTGTATAACAAAAAATTGGTTGATTGATACAAAAATACCAAATATCCCATCCCTAATAGGATCATGTAAAACCATGCCTATGAAGAAGGAGGCTTTTTTCCAAATCAGCAGGGTACTCTGGAACCAATTTCTATAACTTGGTATAAAAGAACTTATGGTCTTAGATTTAAACTACCTGGGGGTGGCCCCATGTATCTTATTTGTGTTCCAATTCCAACATCTAGTGATGACAATGTCAAAATTAAGGAGAGTTTGATCATATCATTTATGAAGACCTTGATAATACCAACCTATTTTTCCTACATGCCATTTATACTATTACCCCAATTATCCATCATAACTTACTTCCTCTTTATCACCCTCAGCTTATAGCCTAAGACTAATAAGAATCCATAGTGCATGTAGACAATTTTGAAAATTATGAGGACTTTTACAATTTTATAGGCTTAAGAGACAATGTCCTATTAGGAGACCATAAACAAGGGTTCTCTATCAAACTGGATCTTGCAGCCTATTTTGGAGAATAGGTGAAAACACTTAGCCAAAAATAAAATAATAAAACATTGAGGTCCCGAAGTGAAAACCTCTTTGAGGAACTTTTTGAATAGGGTAAAAGTAAAGAGGAATGCCATTATTTTGGTGAAAACCTATTTCAAGAACCATTATATGGGGATGTTCACCTTTCCTTAAATGAAGCTTAGGAGACCACCAATGATGTACTTGCCTTTGGGTCTAAGTTTAGTTCTACAAAACAACATGCTTTGACCAAATTACACAAGAATTTATAATAGTATTTGTAACCTGACCATCCATACCATTGGGAGATTTAGATTCATGTTGTTTAGTAGAACTTGAAGAACCAGTCCAAATAGAGGACTTTCTAGTTACTAGCCAATTCAAATCATTACCAACCATTCTAGAAGATGGCTCAACTTTTCTTGTAAATGATACTATGGAATCAACATTGGGACTCTAGATGACCCAAAATAGATCAAATTAGGCACTCCCTCACTAAGGATGAATTTGAAGTTTTATAGCCAATTTGAGGGAATTCATTGACATCCTTATCTAGGCCTATTTAGACATGCCAAGTTTGGATCCTACCTTGGCTATACACCATCTTGTTTTTCATCCTAATGCCAAATCTATGAAGTATAAATTACTCAAGATGCATCCTCATACTACTATATTAGTAAATAAAGAGTTATAAAAACTCTTAGAAGAGAGATGCATTTAATTGATCGACTATTATGCCTATTAGTAAGAAGCTATAAAGAATTAGAATCTGCACTAATTTTAGAGACATCAATAAGGCCTACCCCAAGGATGACTTTCCTCTACCAAATATTGACATGATAGTTGACTCCATAACAAGATATGAAATGCTTTCACTTATGGATGGATTTTTAGGGTACAATCAAATCATGATCACACTAGAGAACCAACAAAAAATAGTGTTCACCACTCCATGGGGAATAGTTTGTTATTATGTTATGTCATTTGGCCTCAATAATGTTGGGGCCACATACCAAAAATACATGACCATAATATTTCATGATATGATGCATGACATTATTGAAAACTATGTTAATGACACATTAGGTAAATCAAAGACCTGTGTTGATCATCTAGTTGCACTATGAAGAATATTTGAGAGGCTTTGTCAATAATCCTAAAAAGTGCATCTTTGGGGTCACTTTAGGTAAATTTTTAGTCTTTATATGTTACACCCTTAACCTTTGTCATGTCTTGGGATATGTGTGTCCAACTTATGGCTTACATACCTCTTTTATATTCTTGTTACATTTCTCTATGTTCTTAGTTAAGTCAGCCTATGGAATAACCATGGATAAGTAGACTATATATAGGAGGTAATGGTTATTAATTAATTATCATGCTAATTATTCTAGTCTTCATGCATTATTGTGGAGGTTTCCCTCTTGAAGTGGCTTTACTATATTATCTAGTATTTTGCTTTGCTATCAATTATTGTTGTGTGATCTCTCATATTTACTTATTCTATGTGATATAAAATCATTCTATGTGAACATATAAGTAATTTCATAACAAGTGGTATTAGAGATTTGATTTGGGCAAGTTTCCTCCAACATTATTTTTTTGGATCTAGCAAGGTATGAATTTTATGAGGGGAAGGAGTGAAAAACATAACTTGTAATTTGGGAAGAATTAAGTTTTTCTATCAGTGTAGTATTATTCAAAATACTTTTTTGAAAAAAAAGATTGGAATATTTTTTTTATAATTGAAGTCATTAGATTCATCTTGATGAGATGATCAAAATGGTATATTCTACTGGTACATTTTTTATGACAAAACTTTTTTCCTAGAATGCAAAAGTAGTATTAGATTCATCTTGGTGAGGTGATCTCTTGATACACTTTTTTGGGGGCAAAAACCCTCTTAGGGTTTGTTTATTTCCATTATTTCTACATAGGGATGAAAAGGTGGTAAATAAACTCTTAAGACTCCTACTGATAATGTGGAATCTAGAACTTTAGATCTATTGATTTCTCAACTTCAGGCTGACATAAAGGGCTTGGTGTGGCATGATGACTTTATTTAATTTCAAACTAATGTTTTAAGGATGCACAAAGAGATTAATAGGGTTAACAATTAATTGAATTAGATTACTGCTTCATTGTCTACTCTTTCATCTTAGTTATAGTCAAACAACCCTCAACTTCATCACTTGGGCCCTCCTCTCAACACTAACAACTCTAATTCTAATGTGAAACCAATGTTGCCCAAATTGGACATGCATAACTTTGATGGTAAGTATCCTCTCACTTGGATTACCCAAATTGAGAATTTATTTGATTTACATCAAACTCCTAGTTCTTGAAAGGTGATAGTGGTGTCTCTATATCTGGAACCTAACAAGTTAATTTGGTATCATTGGTTATGTGCTAAAAAAAGAATCTTGCTCTTGTTACATGGTTTATTTTCACTAATGAGTTATTGGATCATTATCAAAATAATGTCTCTGATAACTACTTCAACCAATTATCTAAACTATGGAAAATAGGAACTATGAAGGATTATATTCATCAGTTCTAAAATCTAACCTTACACATGGAAGACATCATTGAGGAAAATTTGATTGATCTATTTTTGGGTAGTCTTAAAGATAGCATCCAATTAGAGGTTTAGATTTTTAACCCAACATCTGTATTAGAAGCTATCCCATGGGTATGCATGGTAGAAGAAAAAGAGATGGTCAAATGGAAAACCTTCACTACTGGTCATGATCGCACCTTTCTAGCACCATCATATCCTCAACCCACTAGATTGACACCTTGACAAATCAAGGAGAAGTGAGCCAAAGGGTTTTGTTATGGTTGTGATAGAAAATGGAGAAAAGACCATCATTGTGTTGAAAAGAAGTTGTTTTACATTTAAGGTGCCAATGAAGATGATGATGATAAGGAGGCACTTGGTGAGGATGAAGAAGGTCCTGAGGAGGAATATAAAGACTCTCAACCTAATATTTATTATCATTCCCTTTCAGGTATTATTACTACCCAAAATCTTAAGGTGGTGGATTTTCTAAAGAAATAAAAGGTCATTATTATGAAAAGTACACACAACTGCATCAATAATAAGTTGGTTGCTCACTTGAACTATTTAATTTATCCCAATCTAGAATTTTAGGTCACAATTACAGATGGTGGTATTGTAAGTTGCTCAAGAAAATACCATAATATTAAGCTAGCCATGGGAGACTAATTATTAGATTCTTCTATGTTTTTAATTCCCATGGGGGAGTTGACATTATTTTGGGATTATAGTTGCTCACCACTTTGGGAATTATTGAGATGAATTTCCAAGAATTATTCATGCATTTTCATTATGAGGGAAGGACATTTGAGCTAAGGGGATTAAGGGCTAAATATCCATAACTTGTTAGCTCCCATCAAATGATAAAGATTATTCAAAAAGGTGCTAAAATATTTTTAGCTCACTTGTTTTTAATGGAATTTCATCTAACTTAGCCATTTACACCTCCTGATCTACAATAAGTGATTGATGCCCATTTGGTTATTTTTGGTGACATGTTGAAAGGATTTCCACCTAGCCCCACACATGATCATACTATCAAACTTATTCCTGGTAGTACACCACCCAACATTAGGTCATATAGGTATCTCTATGCCTTAAAAAGTGAGATTAAAAAGATGGTACAGGAGATGTTGGATGCAAGAATCATTCACCATAGCCAAAGTGAATATTCTTCACTAATTGGTATGATACAAAATAAAGATGACATTTGGAGGATGTGCCCTAACTACAAGAAACTCAACAAGTACAATATCAAAGATAAGTTTCCTATTCTTATCATTGATGATTTTTTAAATGAATTAAATGGTTCTCTTTATTTTACCAAGTTAGATCTACATTCTAGGTATTGTCAAATCTAGATCTGTGATGAAGACATACCCAAAACTACTTTTAGGACTCATGAGGGCCATTATGAGTTTTTAGTTATACATTTTAGGATAATAAATGCACCATCTACCTTTTAGAGTTTGATGAATACTATTTTTAGTCCATTTTTGAGGAAATTTGTTTTGGTATTTTTTGATGATATCCTCATTTACAGTAAAAATTAGGAAGACCATTTGCACCATGTAAAATAGGTACTCTCAATTTTTAAACATTAGTTGTATGCCAAGCCATCAAAATGTAATTTTGGAGCTTGTGAGGTTGAGTATTTGGGTCATATGGTTTCACATACAAGAGTAAAATTGGATCCTAAAAAACTCCAAGCAATGGTGGACTAGTCGATTCCTAAGACACTCAAGTAACTAAGGGGATTCTAGGGATAACTAGTTACTATCACATTTTTGTCAAAAATTATGGTAGCATTGCAAACCCACTCACATATTTGTTGAAGAAACACTCCTTTTAGTGGATTGATATAGCTACTAGGGCATTTGAATAATTGAAATTAATGATTTACACCACTCTAGTATTGGCTACTCCTAATTTCTCCAAGACTTTTTAAGTTGAATGTGATGCATCTGGGTATGGTATGGGTGTTGTGCTCATGCAAGAAGGTAGGCCACTTACATGTGAAAGTCATCAAATAAAGGGTAAAAATTATAACAAGCACATTTATGAGAATGAAATGATGGAGGCCTTATTTGATGGGTCATCACTTTCAGGTAAATACTGATCATGATAGTCTCAAATATTTTTTGGAACAAAGGTTATCATTTGAAGAAAAATAGAAATGGGTAACTAAGATGTTAGGCTATTACTTTAAAA
This sequence comes from Torreya grandis, assembly GCA_037957365.1. NCBI lineage: Eukaryota > Viridiplantae > Streptophyta > Pinopsida > Cupressales > Taxaceae > Torreya > Torreya grandis. The sequence continues at coordinate 905,622 of JARHVA010006185.1, read as the reverse complement.
TAGTTTATAAGAAAGGAAAGGATAATCTAGTGGTAGATACACTATCAAGGAAGGATGAATCAATTGAGGCATTGCTATATGTTATGACCATTCTATAGGCAAATTGGCTAGAAGAATCATGATCAGAATGGGACAAGGATAATGCTACCTATGATTTGATTTAGAATATTCAACAAGTCTTGGGTGGATTTGAAAAATTCACATGGAAGGGTGATGCATTATGGTATAAAGATAGATTATACCTATGTAAAAATTCTCTTTTTAAACAAAAAATCATTCAGGAACTTCATACAACTCCAATTGGGGGTCATTCAAGATTTTTGAAAACCTATCATAGAACAAAGAAAGATTTTTTTTGGGAAGGAATCAAGGGGGATGTCCAGAAATATGTGGCTAAATGTATTATCTTTCAAAAAAATAAAGGATAAACCATAAAATCCCAAAGTCTTTTGTAGCCTTTATCTATCCCTAGGTAACATTGGGAAGAGGTGTTTATGGATTTTATTACAAGGTTATCGAGATCTAATGGTCAAAATGTTATCATGATTGTGGTAGGTCATCTCATTAAGTATGCTCATTTCTATTCTTTATCACAAACATTTGTTTTTAGTACAGTAGCTTTTATTTTTTTCAATACAATTTAGAAATTGCATGGTACCCCTAAGATCATTGTTAGTGATAGAGAACCCATCTTCACTAGTAATTTTTAGACTGAGTTATTTACATGTTTGGTCACCTAATTGGATCATAGTTCATCCTATCATCCTCAATTAGATGGAAAAATTGAGGTAGTCAACAAATTTATAAAAGGATATCTCCATTATTTTGTTTTTGATAAATAGGATCAATGAGTTCATTGGTTGTCACTTGCTAAACGGTGGTATAATACTTTTGTTCATAGTTCATCCAAAATGTCTCTTTTTCTAGCACTATATGGATACCACCCACCATCTATCACTTCAGCCTTGAAGGTTCATCCTAAGGTTCATGCAGTTGAAGAACATACTCAACATCAATAAGAGGTCCTTGCCATTTTATGTGAAAATTTAGCCATGGCCCAGAATCACATGAAATAGTAAGCAAATCAACACGGGAGTGAGAGGAAATTTGACATTGGTGATTGGGTATTTTTTTTATTACAACCATATGAGAAGATGTCCTTGAAGCAATAGAAAAAGGATAATAAGTTATCCCTTAAGTATTATGAGCATTATCAGATCTTGTATAAAATTGGTAGTGTGGCCTAAAAGTTAGAGTTTCCTTCCTCTTTTGCATACATCTAGTATTTCATGTATCATGCTTTAATAAAGTCATTAAACATAAATTTTCTACCCAAGCTAAGTTACCATAATTAGATGAGGAAGAAAGAGTTATTATTGATCATGAGGTGATCCTTTACATGTATACTAAGCAGTTGCAGTCTTGAGCGATTAAGGAGTTCTTGATCAAATAGAACAATCTACCCTATGAAGATGCTACTTGAAAGGATACATCTTTTGTGTAACAACATCTAGAGTTGACTCAACATTGAGGATAATTCTATTTTAAAGTAGAGGGGCATACTATTCCCTTCAACTTTGGTGTGTCTTGGGATATGTGTGGCTAACTTGTGGCTTACATACCTCTTTTATATTTTTATTACATTTCTCTATGTTCTTAGTTAGGTTAGCCTATAGAATAACCATAGCAAAATAGACTATATATAGGAGGTTGTGGTTAGTATTTGATCATCATGTTAAGTATTATACTCTTAGTGAATTATTATGAAGGTTGCTTCCTCAAAGTGGCTTTGTTATATTATCTAGTATTATACTCTATTGTCAATTATTGTTATGTGATCTCTCATATTTTCTTATTCTGTGCAATATAAAATCATTTTGTGTGAACATCTAAGTAATTTCATTACATCATAATCTCTCATAAAGGCATTAAAGTGGACCCTATCAAATTGTAAACCATTACTGAGATGTTTCCAACTTCTAATTTGAAGTAGATCTACAATTTGTAGGGTAAAATATAGTCTATCAGATGCTTCATTTCATAATTGGCTGTTAAATTCCATCTTTTCACTCACTTACTAAAGAAAGGTGCTACATTTATTTGGGATGAAGATTTCTAAAAATACTTTTATCACCTAAAGGAATATCTTACTAATCCACCTATTTTATTCATACCAGTGCCAGGAAAGCCATTCTTACTATAATTATCTACCATAGACAAAGCCTTGGAGGTACTTCTAGCTTAGCATGATGATAATGGAGAAGAATATGACATGTACTATTTAATTCATACACTATTCATGTATGAACACAATTATACACCAATATCAAAATTTTATTTAGATATGGTCTTTGTAGCCTAGAATCTATGGCATTGCATGTTTAATAATAAAACCATAGTTATTTCCAAAGTAGATCCACTCAAATATATACTATCTAAGATAGTTTTACAAGGCCACATGGCTAAATTGATCATGCTTTTGAGCGATTTTGAGATCAATCATGTCAACCAAAAAGCTATAAAGGTACAAGTACTTGCAGATTAGCTTATTAAAGCTCCCCTTTTAGATACCTAACCATTAACTTTTAAATTCCTAGATAATTCTAGCATGACCATCATAGAAACACCACCTAAGGAACAATAGTAGAAGTATTTTGATAGATTATTCAAATCACATGGATTAGGGGTAGGCCTATTATTTATTAAACCATAGGGGGATCTTATCCCTAATTCATTTTGTATCAGATTTCCTTGTATGAACAACATGTCTAAATATGAAGCACTCATTTCAAGGCTTTTCCAAGCAATACAATGGAATATTCATCATCTCATAGTTTATGGGGTTTCTCAATTAATCATCAATCAGGTTAAAGACCATTTTCATACCAAAGATGATAAGTTGGTGCCATATAAGGCCATGTTTGAGGTTCTCAAATAGCATATTATTGACATATAGTTTGAACACATACCTAGGATAGTAACATGATATGGATGACCTATCTACCATTGGTTCTTTGATCTGTCGCATAGATAAGGAAAAATAATATTAATTCCTTCTTGAAAATCTTCTACCACCTACTTATAAACCTTCAATCATCACAATTATCCATTATATTATTAGTTCCAACTTTATTTGGTACTCATAATTTTATAATTACCTTCATGAACGTATCATGCCACCATACTTATCACACATACAAAAAAAGGCCTTTACCCACCAAGCCTCATTCTATACCTTACTTGGCCCAACCCTTTACCACTAAAGATTTGATGGAACTATGCTTTGTTTTTTAAATTTGATAGAAACAACATTATCTTTATAAGAATTTTATGAAGGATTATGTGGATCCCACATTAGGAGGGCCATCTTAGCTAAAACATCTCATACATAATGGTTACTATTAGAAAACAATGGAATCAAATGTAACTTCTTATGTCAAAAGGTATGAAAAATGTTAGAGGAATCCAATATGATTCATACCCCAGACAAAACACTAAAACTGATGCTTACCACATGGGGACTTAATATCATTGTAAATATTAACCCTACCTCATCTAATGGCCATAAACACATCCTTACCACTATATAATATCTCACTAATTGGGTTTAATTTATACCCCTCACTTACATGACTAAAAAATAGATTTCCAAGTTCATCTTTAATTATCTCATTTGTCATTATGATATCCCATCCAACATTATATATGATAATGATAGATCATTTAAAAACAAGGATGTTAAAATGTTTTGTTTCAAGTGTAATATCACCAAACATTTTTCTACCACATATTACCCATAAGGTAATGGCCAAGTAGAGGCATTCAACAAAACCATTGTCAACATCTTTAAAAATATTGTCAATGATAATGTCTGTGATTGGCACCTCCAAATATTTGCACCCTCTAGGTATATCATACTAATTACTATACTCAAACTAGAGCCACTCCATATTCCCTATTATATGGCACTAAGGTCATTCTTCTCATCAAGGTCAAGTTACCTTCTCTATGTATCTCATTGAAACACATCCAAGATGATGAAGATTATAGAGTAGCTCACATGGAAGAGCTAGAGTTACTTGATTAAAAATGCATGGCCACTATCAATAGCCTTCAAACATACCAAAATAGACTCTATGACCAATATAATCAATGAGTTAAACATAGATAATTTGATCTCGGGGATATTTTTCTCAAAGAAAACCAAAATAACACCATGATTAAGAAAAAGAAGGGAAATTTCAAACCTAATTGGATAGGCCCATATGTCATTATTGTAAATTATGGATCTAGAGCATATAAGCTTACTATACTATATAGATATTTATGAGGCATGTTTACATTATAACGTAGCATCATCTTCTTTGTGCCATACCATATACCACTCTACCATGCCTTCACTATTAACCAAAGTTATTATTACCCTCCCTCCCCAACCCTTTGACCTTGGTTCCATTCCATTCATTCTTTAGCCACCTTCAGTGATAATATTCAGATCAAGTTTTAGTAGTTGATTTAGTATTCTAGATAAAGGAAATATTTTGGACCAATGTGATAGTGGTTTGGTAGTTTCATCCTGCATTTGTTATTTCATTTCATTTCAAGTGTTACTGATTATAACTCCCTTTAAGCAAATTAGTGTCTCACTCTTGCTACTAATTATAACCACCTTTGGTAAAATTAGTATCATTGACTTATTCTATTTATTCCTACTTATAAATATCTATGGGAAAATTAAGAACAATACCTTTACCAGGCATTATCATATCACTTACCAGTCCTATTTTCATACTATGTCATTTGCCTAATTTTTGAACTTGCTTCTACCTAGTCAATTCCTCCACTATAAGAACTATAGTGACTTAAGGTCCCATTGGGACTATGTAGATAACACTCAATTCATGTCAAGGTTATCTCAATCACCCTTTTCCAAGCTCTCACCATTCTACAAGAAATTTAAAGTTTGAATGCTCTCATCATTTTGTGAGTTGGACCATTTAGTATCTCATAATTCTCAATCGAGTTGAGATGATTATAAAATTCCAAATATATTTGTCAAAGACCTAGAACATCCTAAAAATCACAAAATCTTTAATATTGGCTTAAAATTTCCATGTGAGATATAAATCCATCAAAAATTTTGGGATGAGATAGCTTGTTTATTCAATTTATTTCTAAACCACCTTGGTCTTTTTCATCCTATTTCTAAGAGATCTACATTGGATTGAGATTCTCACAGATTATGTAGGCAGCACTTGGATACATAGGGTATATTGGGTTATCTCAATCACACCTTCCTTACTTTTTTGACCACTTTTTTGCCTTAAAGATTTTGGGACCCCCAACTATTTCATAAGTAACCACTTATCATCTCATTTCCCCATCCTTATAGGGCTTCATCTTATGCTCTTACCATTTTGTGATTTTCTATTTTATGAATTATGTATTTGACTTTGATACATTAATGAACAATAGGCTTTATCTCACATTCTCTTCATTTTATGAGACCATCCTATTTTTCCTCTACATCATCAATCATGTTTTCTTATGATCAATTTTCATATATCCCATATACTAGGAGAAATACATTTGGCTTAAAGTTCATGTTAGATCTTGCATCTATAAAACTCTATAGGAAACATCCACTTGCCTCATACATCTAGAGTCAGCTTAGTTACCCCTTCCCTTTCTTCTATTCCCCCTATTTTGTTTGTTTTTTTCTCATATGACCTAGGTCAATGCCTATCATTTTGTTTGTGTTTTTCTTTCCCTATATCCTATGGAAAACCTTATGCCATTATTCTTTTTTGTTATACATGTGTCATTAATATCTAGCTTAGGGGTCACCTTGTCACCAAGAGTAACACCTTTATTACACATGCATGAATAATTTGTTTTCTATTTGCACTAACACTATGATTAACCATTGTTTATATTTGTTCATTTTATTCTAATTGTTTTGTTACATTGTGTTTTTCTTTTTGTTTCTTAGTGTCTAGTTGTTTTTTTAGTTTATTGGTGTTTCTATCTTTCTATTTGTTTGTTTGTTTACTTTCATTATTGTGCCTTGACTTAGCATGTCTACATTTATTGGGTTATTCATTATGCATTATAATTAAATCCATCCTTATTTATATGTCAATATTATCATCATGCTTTTTATCATTGGTGCATTATTTTCCCTTATGTATTGGATTGCATGTCAGTCCTTATGTATATTTTGGCTAAGTTATCATGGTGTTTTATATCATGATGCATATTGTCATGTACTAAAATAAAAATTAACTTGGGAAATCTTATAAGTAATGATGTTTCACTACTTCTCATTAATTACCTAAAAAACTTCTTGATCTATCTAAATATTACCTAAATATAGAAATTAAACCATGAATAAATTTTAATCCTTTTTAGTTAGGACATGCATCTCCATACTATCAAGTTGCCGAAATTCATCTATCTTTTATATACCAACTTACTCTTACTCCATGAGTATGGATTCCTTATGTAAGCCCCCTTTTTTGATTTGCCATATTATCCCAAATTTCCATGCCAATGATTATAACTGCCTTTGGGTAAATCATGATGTTTCAATCTACCTAGATGTTAATGATTATAACTACCTTTGAGAAAATGATTATCTTTCTCCTACCCTATATGGGAATATTTTCATTATGCTAATTATTATAACTATCTTTTGGAAAATCATTATCATTATCCTACCCTATAGGGGAATGTTTTCGTTGTGTTAATGATTATAACCACCTTTGGATAAAAATTATCATATCCTACCCTACGTGGACATGTTTTCATTATGATAATGATTATAAATACCTTTGGGCAAAACATTATAAGGCTCCTACCTTGTAAGGACACGTTTATTATGCTAATGATTATAATCACCTTTGGGAAAATCATTATCTCTATCCACCCAACTAGGGCATTTTTTCATTTTGATAATGATTATAACCACATTTGGGCAAATTGTTACCTTTTCATTTTTCTAATTATTATAATATCCTTTATACAAATCATTATATTTTTACCTAATTATGTTGATGATTATAACCACCTTTGGGAAAATCATCATTTTTATCTACCAAATTTGGGTAAATCAATCTTTTCCATCCCCTTTCACCTTTTGGTCCCATCATTTTCCTTATTTTGAGGGATTGTACACTAACCTTATTTTCTACCTACTTCCTTGAGGGGGTATCAAGGGCTCATCCATCATTATTTGGGGCATTAGGCATATATGACATTTTCATTATTTGAGAATACATTACTATGACTATAAATTATAATGCCTTCCCAAATAGTGGAAAACTTTAGACACCCCATTTTAGCCACAACTAGTTTCTAGCCAGACTTCATACTGATTTCTATCAAACACTATAAATTAAGCATAGGAATCATTAAACCTCCTAATTTCATTTATGAATCATTCATCAATGCTCAAAATTATGTTGAGGCATCCCTATTTTGGGTATTATACCATATGAAACAATAACCTCTCACAAATTTATCTTCAATAACCTTGTAACCTAACAACTAATAGTCTAGCTTATAGACCCATTAAGCAAGGCAGTTGAACAATTCTTAAAAGAGTTAAAATGCTAATCAAAATTAATCAAATATTTAAACCATATTAAACTCTTAGCTAAATTATTCATTTGAAATTAATGAATATATAAAAATGAAAATTAAAAAATTTAAAATATCAAACTTCTTCATCATTGCTTTTAAGAGTTGTCAAGCTCTCACAAATATCTAAAAATGTCCAATTTGAGAGCCATGCCTAGTAATTGAAAACCATAATTACATGACACATTTTAACTCAACTATAGTTAACCTCAATCACCTAGGGCTAGTTTGAAATCATTCCATGTTTAAAATCAACCTTAACTCACCTTGGGTGAGAGTTAACTTTGGATTCTATAAATACAAGGTCATACCTATTGATCTAAAATATCTTATAAGACAAAGTTATAATGCCCATTTGTTGAGAGATAAGCTCTTTTGGTGTAAATTTATTATGCTCAAATAAATTCAAAGAAGTTATCTTGGTGATTTGTTATTATGCCAAAATACCTCCAACAAGTTATCTTTTTGTAAAGTTATCATGCTCAAATAGATGCAAGAAGCCTTTCAAGTAGTGTTAACATGACAAATTCATAAGCCAACCAGCCAAAACAAGGTTTCAAGGAGAGGTGGAGCAAATAAAAATCCATTGATAAAGATTTCTTGATGTACAAAACTGAGCAAGCCACTTTAATAAGCCATTTTAGAGCTACAAGGAAGGTAAAAGGATGATTTCTTTTGCTTTTTAATTATGTTTTCATTGTATGTTTGTTACTTATGTTATCCGTAATGTCTAGGCTAGAGGTGTTAGCATTTAGTGTGTTTATTTTGATTTGGTTTTATTGACTAACACTATACTAATCTCCCCTATGTATTCCTTATTCACATAAGGTAGTTTAATGTCTATGACATGGCAGAGGGTATCATGGTTGATGGGCCCAATAATGATAGGTAAGTAAATAGTGTCCTATGAGTGTCTTTCTGCATTATCATATACCTTAATAGTAATGGTGTTTGGTGTAGGCACTATTTCTAAAGTATATAACACCTCAGTCTTGTATACTTTGAAAATACATATCATGAATGTACCCTTAATTTATAGAGCTTCCATGTTACCAAAAGGCCTGCATAAATTATTTATTTGTGCCTAATAACTTATCTCTTAGTTTGAACAATGTCATTCTAATAACTCAAGCCTTATATATTGCTCATAATTTTATAAACTTACTTATCTTCCATCTCTACATGTTCTGGACCTATACTTATTTTTTAGTTTCTTGAAAACTTACATCTCAGTTAGATGCCTACATCGATGCAAGTGTCCAATTCCCTAAAGTCATCCAATTTATAAATGAAACATATTCTAAATTTTCTTCTAAGTGATTTAATGTGATATATTATTCAAATGGATAGGTATAAATACAATATCAATCCTCATTCATTCCTCACCTAGATAAGACCTAATAAATTTTTACCTACTCATAATGTAACCTATCAAAATCACTCAAACAAGCACTCAAGTGAGTAAAGATTCACTATTTTCTCTTATTTCCATACCAGTCATAGGGATAACATACCTATAGCTCTAAATTATTTAAAGATTATTCCATGAGCCATATTTTCCACGTTACAAGCTAGTTCATTATTTTACTTGTTTCTCACACATTGCATGCTTCACACACAATCCAACACATATAAGAGAATTACATAAGATTGAGGCCCTCTCTAGAGTATTGGCTATGTAGGTAGAGCTCATTTATAGAGGTTTTTTTGGAGAATCTTGACACCATGTTCCCACTAAATTATTTTTCTTGCAATGACTATAAAGATGAAGATCTAGGGTTTTACTATTTGACAAGGAGTGATAGTCCATAACCTAAATCTAAATGCACCAAAATGAAGGTAACACAAAACCCATAAGCATACAAGTGGTTGCATATAGTTTTAATAGGTATTTCATAGTAGAGACCTATGTCAAAGTTAGTAGTATTAATTCAACCATCCCAAGTTGATGTAAATGTCTATGGATATAGAGGTAAACTTTCCAAAATTAGGTCATTGATCTATAATCCAAATCTAGTCTACTTTCTACTTGTTTTAGATCCATATCTATATTAGCATTAGAATCATATAAGCATCTTATGATCATTATCATTATAATATCTATCATAGTCATAATTTATATTTTAACATATCTCAACATAATAAATTTAGTATATGTTTATCTAAGTTTTTCAACTAATTGGCCTTCTTTAAATATAATCTACCATCCTTATGCCTTAGGCTATTTCTACCCCTATAACCTAGATTCCCCTTATCTAAATTTTAGGGTTAAATATTTGGTGAACCTAATTCATGTGAATACAACATTTTTTTGATTCATAATGTTTTAGTTTGCTATTAAAAATTCTACAATTTTTAATTTGTAAGTAATGGAAAATAGTAATAAAAAAATCATTTTCAAATGGAACATAAAGAATCATTGATCACTCATATCAATAATAATAAGGGATTAATAGAGGAATTTTTGTATGTTACAAGAGATTAAATTATTAAGCATGATAAGGCTAAGGATTCCTCACCTAGAGATGGTGAATATTTAAGATAATTCAACTAATTCCATTCCAATCAATCTACTTATATCTAGTGGCGGCATGGATTATGTCTTTCAACCTTTGTTTCATGAAACTACTATTATCACATCCTACATGGGAAACCTAAATTTTTCAACCAAATTAATTTTTCCAATTACTATATCTACCCTAGCTATGGGTACACCTCCTTTGATGACTTCTCAAATATCCAATGTAAAAGACCAAGAGGTTCAAGCTCTTGGCTAGACTACAATTTTTTTGAAAACTAAGGTTTAAAATATTGAATAAAATTATATGAAATATATGTATTTTATTGATTCACAATAGGTGTTGCATAATACTCTTACATTAGAGATATATTTTCACCCCTTACCAACCATTCTTTTGCACCTAAGTTCACATTTTATGATGGCAAGGTTGATCCTGAATAGCTTCTTTGATCTTCCCATATGACATGCCTTGATTATGCCTCTAATTATAATATTTTGACTAAATTATTTCTAAGTATCTTAAAATACTATGCTTCATGGTGGTTCTATGATTTACTAACTCAATCAGTAAATGCCTTCAAATCCCTTGTAGATCATTTTTTGGCACATTTTTCTATTAAAATTACTAAAAAGGTTTCCTATGCATTAATTGCAAAGATCAAATAAGGAACCAATAAACTTATTAATGAGTACGTCCTAAGTTATAATAAAATGTTAGATGAAATGACCAATCTAATGGAAAATTAAGATCTTAAATATATTTTCAATAAAAGCTTTCTTGCTCCTTTACATGAGTCCATTATTTTCAAAAAAAATATTTTGATGAATTATGACATATTATTTACAATAATGAAATGAAACTTATCTTATTGAATAACTTAAGTATGTATTAAATATATTAACTACATATACATTTAATACCAAGTTTACTATCAAATTAAGTTATAAGGTCAAACCTCCTAAACCTAACAAAGAAACAACCACCAAGATTAATCTAGTGCCACAACCACCTAATCAACTTATTTTATCCAATGTACCATAGAGATAATTTTAATTATTACCTAAGCCTCCCACTTCATTACTCTTATGGATTGTAGAGTGTCATCTTACATCTCTCCCTCATCCTATAGAGGTTGATGTGAGTAGACCTCTCCCTAAAGGGTATGATGTGAATGCTTATTGTGACTATCACCAAGGCCCTGGGTATTCTACAAACATATGTTTTATCTTGAATTATAATATCCAAGGCCTCATTGATAAATATAAAAATACATTTGATGGTACTCTAAAGGAATCTAGTTCATAACCTAGTGATCGCTAGAAACATAAAATATTTAGCAATCCTTTGCAAGATCATTCAAAGAAGGATCTACAAGTGCAAATGTCATATAATACACACCCTCCTCCATCTCATCATGAGCACATATTGGATGGGATTATTGGTACCTATATGTGTCATACACCTCATATGGTCGAAATACCCTTTGTTACTTATGATGATAGTGAGATTAGGTACGATGACTCAAATTTTTATTCCTTATTCATTTGAGCATACCTAAACCACCAACCTACACATAGTGTTATAATTGACAATGGAAAAAGTGATAAAAATTATATTATGACATTAATTATGCATTTAGGTTATCTAAATAATTATTTACATTCTTTGACTAGATCAATTAAAGCATTTGACAAGACCTCAAAGCAAATTCTTAGTGAGATTGACTTACCTTTATAGGTGGGTCCCACATATGTGGCTAATATCTTATTAGTTATAACTTCCATGGGTTTTTTTTATATGTTATTGGGATTACCTTAGATAATTACACTCTAATCAATATCTATTATAGTGCATGGGTTTTTAAATACATTCATGCCAATAGGGTAATTATAATTTCTAGAGTTATGTATGAACATCTTATTGAACAAGAGAAGTTTATACCCATGTATTTAATTATCAAACCTCATAAAATTAATATTCCTTAAAATAATAAGTAAAAATAAATCCCATTTAATAGGGATCCAATATTTGAGAGACAATTACATCAAAGATCCATAGTGGGTTCCATGGAAGCTTCATCTACTACACATCATATTCAGGTATCCAAAGCCCCTACACATGTTTTTGTTAGCCAAATTTTGGCTACCATAGGATAGGGTCATAAAATTATTTATTTTTAAATGTATGTTATCATAGTTTAAGGTAAATTTAATAAGTTTAAGGTAATATTCATTTTGATCCTATGCTTGTCTGGTCACTTCCTATCATGATTCAAGATGGTTCAAGTGATGCTAAGGATTTAGGGTGTCTTGTTAAGTCATATGACATGTGTTAAGGTAATATAATAATCCCTATATTCTATAAAAGTCACAAAATAAGTTCATGTTGTATCCAAGGTCAATAATTTATTTGCAAACTCTTCCATAGGTATCTAGCATGTGTAAACTTGTCAAAACCCACTTTAAGATTCTATAAGGGTGAAGACCACATAGAGAGATGATTTAAAATGATTTTTTAAGAGTTTTATAACATTATTTTATCATAAATTTCATGATTAGTTAGTTTAAAATGAATAAAATCAGTTACAAGTGATTTTCAATGCTTCGAAGAGGCTTGTCCTCCATTTGTACATATCAAGGAGGCTCATTTGATGTGGAAACGATTTAATAGATGTCTCTTCATATTACCAAAGTAAAATATAGGTTTTTTAGTTTAGGTACATTGTTTTAATACATGTTTCAATGTTATTTTACTTCTGTAAATTCCTGATACATTTGGAACCTAAATGCATTTACCCCATTCACTTTATTCTCTCAATGGACTATATGTTTTAATGTGATTGTGTGAGTTTCAAAAAAGGGTAATGAAAGATAAAATTTGTTTTATGAGACATAAATATATTAAAATGCATGGATATTATCTAAAATAATTCTTCATCTCTCAAATTACTTTCACCATCAGTTGATGGAACCTTAGAAGGACTCATTCTAATGAAACTTATAATCTAGCCTATCACAAGCCTAAATGAAAAGAGCACTAGTTTTATGGGTTTGAATGAATTTTAATAAGGTGTAAAAGGTTTAATGGTTATGTATAAAATTATTATAATTAAAAATATCACCAATAGACCTCAATTTAAAATCTTAACATTTAAGAGACTTAGAGCATCATCTAAATACATGTTTCTAGGTAACATGAGTAAATAAGCATATGGTGAAACAAAATGAAGTTATGAGTCTAGAGAGAATCCATGGGATGTATGAGAAAGAATATAAATAATTTAAAAAACTAGCCTATAGTGACAAAATATCTCACAAGGTGATTGATGGTTGTATAGAGGACAAGAGGTCTAATTAGACCTAATAGGCCTAAAAGGTCATACACAGACTTGTACATGAAAAATAAATAAATATTTCATATTTTTAGGGTATTTTTAGGATTTAGGATTATTTAAATAATTAAATTGTATGTTTCAATATTATTCTATGGGAAATAAACCATTGAGAAATAAGAAAACACAAAAAAAACATACTAGGGTCACTTCAGTATGATTGACTATAAACTCTGGTTTTGAGCTTAATGCAATTTCCAATGGATTAGTGGGTGAAATAATTGATATTATCATTTTAATATCTCATAATATGTATCATATACTCCAAGGAAATGTTTTAGAATCAAATCAAATAATTTGGTGTGTTTTCTTGCTAGATGACTCTCCTCAACCTCATATTTGTAGTATGCCTAACATGAGAGACTTTTCCTTCTACCTAAAACTATAAAGAGGAGTTTAATGGGAGCCTAAGATAATAGGAAAGTTTAATTTCCTTTGTCTACTTTTTATTTATGGCATTAGTTCAGTGATTGGGGCTTTGGAATTTATGAATCATCATTAAGATGATAAATAACTTACAAGCTACCAAGAAACCTCTCTTATGACCCAATGGGAGAAATTGGTCTCCTAGGGGATTTAAATGTATTTTATGACCCTTTAAATTATATTAAAAACATTTATAACTCTTATTATCATCCCATCAAACCATTGATTGGCACTTGCAAGTTATAAAGTGTATAAAAGGGCTAAGAATGATTGTATTAGGTCTATTTGTAAGCTGAGAAGATGGTGGATGGTATAAAAATAAAATAAGGCCTTATGAACACCTAAATAGATGATATTATCCTATAAATACTTATATACATGCATTTTAGGATGATATAGAAGCTAATTTATCACTATCTTAAGTTAAAATGGCGATTTTCACACTAGTTTGTCTAAAAGCCTAGTTATAAACCTATCAAATAGCCTTGTAGAGCTTCCATTAAATATAAAATATTTTCACATGATTTTATAGGCATAAATAGACCATTGGAACCTATAATTTATTGATAATCTACCCCAATTACCTCTCAAGCCTAAACATGCACCTCAACTAAGGTTTTTTCCATTTCTTGGTTTACCTAACTGTACAAGATTATAGGCCCTCAAATTTGACATGGGGCATGCTATAGAGGTCCCTAAAGTGAATTAAAAAAAATTATGAATTTTAAAAAGTGTGAGAATTTATTAGAACCAAATTTTAGTTTTTAGGCTGAGGCCTAATTGAGGGCCAATTAGAGAGAGAAAATGTGGAGTAAGTGCACTTTCATTTAATGTTTGGTCATGATATTTTTCATAGAGATATAAGAGTATATTAGGTACTCAAATCCATGTTTATTTTTATAGGATCATCTATATAATGTTATACAAAATGATCTTTGTATGTTTTGAGGGTTACAAGGAATTGAAGGCAAGTATGGGTTTTAGGTGTGAATTGAAGTCTTAGAGAATCTTTCAGGCATTCAATATGATTGATATAGGTTTGTTAAGAAAATAGAGGCATTTCATGGAGATAAGTTACATTCATGAAGATAAAATCAATATTTTAGGCTTTTGAGCAAAGAGAGGCATAGTGAGACTAATGGGTTTTAAGACACATACAGAGGTATGTGTTGACCACTTTCTAGCCTCAGACCTAGAAAGGGGTCAACCTCAAGTCCTTGAGTCCTAATCTAAGATAGTTATCCCTCACAGTTGCATCTCATCCTTATGATTTTGGGTCATTCATCAACTCACTATCTCGGTATGTTATAACTTTTCTTTGTGGGCCTTCATACCTCCTTTTTAACTTGAATCAAGTATTGTCATGATGTTTGATCATGTGTATGGGTCCTTGATCAATTTTATGGAGCTCTAACATATGATACATGCCATGGTAAAGGTGAATTAAGAAGGCAGTCTAGTGAAAATCCATGAATACCTCTTTTTTTCTCAATCACATAAGGTATGTTCACTTTCAAGCCTCAAAAACTTCATGAAGTGTATTAGTGTCTATTTTAGGTCATTATTAAGTCATATGAGTATCTTCACAAATATTTGTTAGAGATATAATCACTGAGAGGTGGGGTGAATCAGTGAGCCCAAATAATCCAACTTTCAATTATGATCTGTATAAACACTTAACTAGTTACCATAAGCATTCATGAAGCACACACATCATTCATAGTAATAAGTAACAGAGATAATGCAAGATCAATCATATAACATAAGACATACATGGGAAACCATCTTAGGGAATAAAACCCATTAGAACCTACAATTGGACTATTATCTTATAATTATAAGATCTAATTTAGACCATCTATAAATGATCAAGGGACTAAAATCCTTATTTAGTGAGACTATAATCCCACAAGGTGCTACCACACCTATCTAGCTAAGATGCAACAATAACTAGACCTTTTAGCAAGTTTTACCTTGTAAGGAGACTAAAACCACCTTAGATTTTGAGCTACCTTAACAACACCTATGAAATCATCCACCTCTATACTAATGTCTTCAACCCCTGATGATGGACCTATGCTTATCACTCTTCACCTTCACTTACACTCAATCTATAAGAGCACTATTTTGTCAACATAATTATGACCAATAAGTCATATAAATAGTCCTCAATCTATTATACTTTTCAACTCATCTTTAGAGCACTCTAACCCTCATTTTCTCCATAACACACATAAACCTCTCTCAAAAATCCCCTTATTCTCTCTTAAAAAGTTTAAAAATCACCATCTTAGATTTCACTATTTATAAATCAATCTTGATAATCATCACCTTGGTCAACCATTGGGCATGTCTTAACCCTTAAGACATCTATCATACAAATATATAACTCAATACAATCTTCATAGGTTATACATAGTATCTATAGGTCACCCTTAAGCAACTACACCTTTTAATAAGGCCCTTGTAGCTATTATAGGTCTCACAGAGACCTATTCACCCATTTAGATCACCCTCAAGAAAAATAATAACACATGAACACTTTCAAATACATGGTTCCACTCCTTATATCCCCTAGAACATCCTCAAATGATCACATTCATCTTATCTCACTTCTACATATACTCAAACAACTCAAACATAGACCTTATACATAGGAACACCATTACCGAACATATAATAAACTTATTAAGCATTTTTCATACTCAATATAGATTTATCAAACCTCTAAAATAATCATAGATCATCCTCATGGAGTATAAAACATGTTCCAATATCTAAATGATCATGATACATTGAAACAACATCAATACAAGCTAAAATATCTTTCTTGGGTCACTTGAAGAACAAGAACAAACACACAATCAAATTTGAGGCTCAATGTCTTTGATTGTACTCACTTTCAAATATACATATCCAAATGTACCTTGGAGTCCTCTACTACTTTGGTTTTTATAGCACCAATAAATTTGACTTATATCAAAAGATATGGTCAAAATATAGAGTTTTAGTTTTTCTCTAAATTAAATTCAAACATTTGAATTCAAATGGTCATAGTTAACCTTTGAACACAATGATTCAATCTCGTGTCTTCTCAATTCAAATTGAATATGTATCATTGATCTCTTCTCATCTTTAACACATAGGTGACAATGATCAAACATTAAAACTTAGTCATGTTGACCTCATCTCATGTAATATTATAATGTTGACTCCATGCACTCTATCAATCTCTATATATTAACTAGGTCTTTAATGGTCAATTCTCATCATTCTATCAATCTATATGAACATCCAATCACCATTGGATCCTTATCCTATACCTTTGCCTAGTTGTTAAACATCATACACTTGTCCTCATCTTATTTCTTCTTTACTTATTAGAGAAATGCACATCATTGATCTTACTTGAGCTTTAACACTTTCAAAATTCACTATGGGTACCCTTTCAATATGCTTGATTAGCCATTTTTGAACCTTAATAACTTCTTATACACTTCGAAGCATGATCTCAAATTTGGATTAGATGATCTCCTTACATAAGAGAATCTAACCATGTAATGCTCCTATAACCCTCATGTGTGTGAGATATAACATCATTAAAATGCATTCTCAAAATCATCTATCATAGAGCCAACTATGATTATAATTTATCTAGGAGATCAACTTTGCTCTTTCATAACTTTTTTCATGATTCAGCGCATGATCTCAAATTTAACAAAAATCATCTATGATTAAAATTGAACAAACCCATATGATCAATTTCTCTTTATGCCTTCACATGTGAAATATATAACATCATCAAAATTCTCACTCAGCTCTTTCTTGCCTTATGAAAATTTGGCTATGGAAAAACATAGTCAAACTACTTGGGATCTCAACTTTGCATATGAATAACTTTTGATGAACTTTGTCACATGGTCTAAATTTTAGTGTAAATAAACTAGGTCCAAAATTGAAAAAATACATCTAATCACCTTCTTCTAAAATATCCACATGTGTGATATATTCCATCGTCAAACTACTTACTTGGCTCTTTCTAGCCATATTGTAAATTTGGCTATGGGAAACAATGAATTCTGACTAAGAAGCCAACTTTTTACCCTCATATATTTTACCATGTTTCAAAGCATAATTTGATATCTAGTGCATAAAAACTAGGGATTAATTTGATCCCAACCATATTACCAAATCCCCTTGACTCATTCCCACATGGTAATGGTGATGTCGTCAAACTACCTACTCAGATTTTTTGCCACTAGACCCAAACTATCTAGATGAAAACTATGGACTACCAAATGAATTCCACTCATACACATAAGCTCTTAAAGTATATATAACATCTTAAGGACCTCTCACAAATTCTCTAATCACCATACTCAACCTTGAACACATTTGATTAGTCAAACTCTAATGATCAACTAAGCCAACATCAAGTATACTAGGACAAGCACATTACACACTTTGTCATTTTCACATAGATAAAAAAATATCTTCATCCACTCACCAAGGCACCTTCATGACATTACTAAAAACTCACCAATAATATTACTATGATACTATTTTCATATGTCCCTTAAAGGTCATGTGTATATGCTAAAATCAATGTTTTTATCATAATGAGGCCTAATTTGACCTTGATGGGCCACAGAGTCACCCTCCACACCTTTAATGGACCTCACAAACCTCATTAGACCATCAATTAAGTGTTTCATTCCCCATTTAGCCCATTACCACCATGGTCAATGCTTAAATCTTCTTTAATGGGCCACACACATGCTAATTTATGACTTTTCAACACCCCTATTTCGTACCATTAGCTTTAAAATATCACATGACCCCTATTTCCCCTTTGTAACACCTAATGATGATATATTTTGGTCTAAAACAAGAATAAATGTATAAAAATTGTAGGTTGTAGAGGTTTCTTAGATGGTACAGATCTGTACATTACAGACTAACTTAGGTGGAGTCAAGGATTTGCAAAGTGAGTTCATTAATGGGAAGTGGGAGAGAAAGTAGTGTTTTAGTGTAAAATAAACTCAAAACTATCCTACCTTCCCCTCAAGATCATTGACAAGATTAAAAATCTCCTTAGGTTTATGCTCAAACCATACAATGGAGAGAGAATAGAGGATCAAGCTTTTAGCTAGAGGAAGTAAACTCAGTCATCTTCCACCCATAGGCATTTTTTTGGATTAGTCTCATGAAATGTATGAACATTCCTTTATGAACATTCCTTAATAACTTAAGGAATCTATATTGTATCCTTGTCTGCATAATCCAAATTGAATGGAAATGTCTTCATGGATTCTTGGCTTGTTTGGTCAAACTAGTGAGTGATCTTGTTTCCTTAGGTCCCGAAGGAACCTATTATGGTATTTTTAATTCCATACTCACACATGTGAGCTAACAGAACCAAAAAATCTTCAAGACTATCATAGTGTACAATCTATAAGAAAAACTATGTAATTAATAGAGGTTGAGTTCCCTCATCAAAAGGTGTTGACTAAGTTAAAGATTTGGTGGAGTGTTTCAAGTTTCCCCATTCCTCCTTGCTCAAGTTTGAGGTATATCAAAATTTTATTCAAATTAAATGGTGTCTTCAATGAAGGGTTCATATGCATCTATAGTTAACTAAGTAGTGGCACTATGTGGTGCTCAATAACACCTTCAGATCCTTTAAACATAATTAAAAACATGGAATGAGGTCCCAAAATCATATTATGTCATCATCACAGCACTATGAGTAAGTTTTTTAACCTCCATGGTATCCTCATAGACTTAAAAACCACCCTCCTTGCATATATAACCACATAATTAGTTTTTATCAAAGATTCAAGTTTTTATAAAGATTAAGGTTCCTTAGAGATTCCTAGGTTCCATTTTTTAACTGTGTCATTTTTCTACCTCCAGAGTGGTGTGCTTGCATGAGTATATGTGTTAGGGTCCCTAAGGTGTCTTTTATTTGACTTATAAGGGTTTAATCCTCCAATACATGTCATTTTCATACCTTACCATTTCATGTTGTTTCCCACTACCATTTTCACTAGGTTTTAACCATGTTATTCATGTCTCACCCCATACCATCCCATAGTCATCTTCATTCACTCATCCACCCTTCCTTCCCAGTATATACCATGCCAACAGACCTTCATATCCCCTTATAACCCTCAAGGACAATGAAATCATGGAAGTTTGGATATATATGGTCATACACCTAATTGAGGATGCAAATAACCACCTAAAGCTAGTCACTAGGGCCTACTATAACAGAGTCTCTAAAAACACTGTGTAGACCATTTAAAGGCATGAAGATTGGTATAACATAAGAGGGTATGAATTATAAATATTTGAATGAATATTTAAATGTGTTACTATAGTTTAATCAATTGTATAACACTCTTCTCTAATATAAAATTGATACTTAAACCCCTGCATATAGTCAATATAGGTAGATGAATGCACACACCAATGTTAATACATATGAAGAACCACATCCTACTTATGGTGAAAGAAAACAATAATACAAGGATAAGTAGGGCTCATACTAATGCAAGGGAGAAAATACCAATGATCACTCCATATAAAGAGCATGAAAACATGCTTTAGGGCACACGGACCTACTCAGACATGAACACTAACTTTAAGAAGGGGAGTGTATGCAAAAATAAAGAAGGTTAAAAAATCACCATATGAGAGTGTATTTATCCTTAAGACATGATATGGATACCTTATTATCATAATAATCTTAGGAAATAAAGGATAGGATCATACTCAAAATTTTCATGCCTAATCACTTAATCAGTAGGTAGTCCATTGTTAGTCTAAATAAAATGATTGTTAGAGGCCTTTATAGGCATGGTCAATCCTCCAAATTTAGTAAAAATGGTCATCATGACTAGTTCAAGGTATATATGTTTCCATTTTAGCTATAAAAATAGTTAGTATACCTGTGGATCTAGGAATTTGACTCAAGAGAGGATGGTTAGTATGGTGTTAGTTCCAAAATAAAAATAAAATGAAAGAAACCCACTAACTAGCATAACATCTATGGGCCTAGACACTAGGGAGAGATTAGTTAACAAAAAAGAATGACAAACGTAACTGAAAAGTAAGGAATAAAACACAATAATTCCTTCACCTTCCTTGGATTCTCTAACTGCCTTTGTAGTAGTGGCTTGCTTAGTTTTATGCTCATGAAGTCCTTGGAAATGGAAACTTGGCTACCTCCATCTCTCCTTGGCACCTTTGGCTTGTGGCTTGGCTTGGCTTGGAATAATTTTGGAATGGTAACACTAGTTTCATGAAGTTTTGAGAAAAAATATTTCATTATAACTTTGCATTCTCAAGTCTTAGAAATGATGTGGTAAGGCCTCTTATTTATAGATTTTTGAGATTGATCATAATCAACCTGAACTATCCATCCTAGGATTGAGATGTGTGGCTAAGGATTAATCTAATTATGTAACTAAAATTTAAAAATAGCCTCATCAATATTTGGGATAGAGGAGCAATTAAGAGGCATGGAGGGCTTTGGTGAGGCATGGGAGGCATGAATCTTGATATTTGTGGCATTTATGGCCTAGGGATGTCTTCCCAAGAAATGAGGTCACCTGATGATGTAGATATTCAATATCCATTTCTAAAAATAAGTTTTCAACAAGTTTCCATGAAATTATTGATTAGGCTCTAATTTGTTTAATTATCTCTTAAGCATGTTTAAATGCTTTGTGCACAAATTACTCAAATTGATCAGAATGCCTTGTTATTAGTCTAAAATTTGACTGGATTAGAATTAGAAGTCAATGTTAGATGCATTGGAACCATATTCCCATTTAGGATGTTACCAATAGAAAATAATAAAGTCATGAATCTTGTGTAGAATATTTGATAGCAAAGAGTAATCCAAAGCACCCTAGTGCAAAATTGACATTTTGACTCGAAATGATCTGATCAAAGTTAGCTAGCCCATAGATTACATTACCCCATTTAATGATACTTTGGCCAAAAATGACACTTGAATATGGAAATTTCATATCATTTAGCATGTTTTAGTGTTTTTAGTCCAAATTGTGCATTTTGGGTGAAAATTGGTCAAAATCCTGATTGGGGGTTATCAGTGGCCAATTTTAGGTGTCTACAATTTTCCCCTATTTAGGAAGGAATTACAAGCTATAAGCATAGTAACATCTTCTCAAAGAATGAGAAATGGATTATATGACCAAAAGAAGATGATGGTTAAAGAACAAAGCTCCAAATGGTTCTAGGAAGCTTATGATGATGCTCCCTTGAGGGAGTGACCATCACATTTGTTGATGGATGGTTCCTCAAAAATAAATAAGAAGAAAGGTGAAACTAACCCATGGTTGAGATTACTCCAAATGAGAAAATGCTTGCATGCATTGATGTAAAAAGGATACTAACTTGCCTAAAGGTAGTTATAATCAAGATTAAAAGTCAAAATAATGATTTGCCCATAGGCGGTTATAATCATTAAGCAGACTTGGATTGGCTAAAAATGATGGTGTCTTAGTTAGGGATGATTAGCAAGCATAACTCAAGGATATAACCTAGAATATAGATTAAAAGATGAGTGAGTTCAAAGTGATAATAGAGATGAATATAGGAATGAGATTGATCAATATAATGATTTAATTATACCTATCAATGAGGAGATGCTCATCCTAATTAACAATAATACAAATAGAATGGCTAATGGGTTAATTTGATCAAGGGTGGGATGGAAGGATTTTCTAAGGTGATAAGGAGAAACTTTTATATCTCCATTGATTGTAGACTTTTGTGAAGCTACTTTTTGTTATAGCATGTGATGGTAGGCTTCATGATATAACATCATGAAGACTTGGCCAAAATATGCATAAGGACTGACTCTTATCATCTAATAAACACTCAAAAATAATACACTAATGATAAAAACCATGATGATAATATTGACATATGAATATGGATAGACTCAAGAATAATGTGCTCAAGGAATCACCTAATGAACACATATAGACTATATCAAGGCAATAGTGTTAAAAGAAAACAAATAAGGAAGTGAACAAACAAACAAACAAATAAACAACCTTAAATAAAAAAATAAATAGAAAGCCTAAAAACAAAAGCAAAAGAAAGCATCCTAGCAATGACAATGCCTGAGTAAGGCAGATCAAGGATAATTGAATAGGCTTAGATAAGACAAATATTTTTAGAATTTTGAAATATTTGAATTTTTTTAGAATTTTGAGGGTATCTTAACTCGTTAGATAATGACAAGATACCTACTCATAAAATGGTGAGTGTTTGGCTTAGGTTTCTCACAAAACAATGAGAGTGTATGGAAAGGGAGACTGAGGCGACCTCAACATGAATTGAGCATAACCCACATAGACCTAAAATGACCTCAAGTCATAGTAATTCCAACCACACAAAAGTTGAGGAAAAACCAACTAGGTGCTAACAAGTTCTCAAATCCAGTAAGTGGCTAGTCAAATGAAAATAACAATGGTAAAATGATGTGATAATGCATGATAAACAAATGTTACCCCTAGTTTTCCCATAGGTAGTTATAACTAGGATACAATAGCATATGTTAATGATACTAATTTTCCCATAGGTGGTTATAATTAGTATCAATATTGGTGAAACATTGATTTGCCCATAGGTGGTTATAATTAAGCTCACATAAACAAACTTGATAAGATGAAAGATATCTTGCTAGATCAACTATCACACTATTTTCATAGACTGTCATTGAAACATAGATTGGATTGATTTTTGAAACTTATTAGAATCCTTTCATAAAAGGTGTGGGAAGAACCAAATGAACCAAGATAAAAATAGGATTAGGTAGGATGACTAAAAATAGGCTTTGGTCTAGATAGGAATGGAATGATAGGATGGTATGGTCTTGCCAAGGATAAAGATGGGTTTTGATAGAATGGTAAAATGGTAAGAGGGTTACCCACAAGTGATATGGTGAATGGCAAGATTTGCAACAATGGAAAAAGCATATGTAACAATGGTAATAACACAACAATGTGAAATGGTATGGTACATGTTTTTATCCTAGGTGTGGTTTTTGATTATATTATTACTACTAATGGAGAGATGCACATCCTGATTATCAAATGATACAAATAGAATAATCGATCATGTTAATTTATATCCCACACCTTATTTGAATAACTACTCTATCTAGAACTAGTTGTATATTTGGTTGTCAAGAATGATTTTATGATCTTCATTGGTTGTTGATTCTGATTTCATCAAGCATTGATACAAGGTATCTTTGTAGACTCTACAAAGGAAAGTGTTGCCATGGAAGGTAAATAAGGAAAAATAATGGATGGTAGGTTTGATTGTGAAATGGAATGGCTGACGATAATAGAACATAGAATGGTGGGGAAACAGATGAAGATCAGGACTTTCAGTCACACGTAATGTTGTTGATGCCAAATTAAATTTAACTTTGGTTATGGCAGGGCTAAATTCTTATTTTCTTGATAGGGCCACCATATATTTTTTTTGTTTGAACTTAAGAGTACCTAACATATGATTAGGCTATATATTGGAAGCTATTTTTATTTGATCTTTGATTTTGTCTCCATCAAGTAGTGAGTAACTTTTGTGTTCAGCTATTGGTGCCTCAAAGAGATTTTTACCAATGAATTTATCTTGATTGTCCCATAACACCTTCAAGAAGGTTTCACTAAGGAATGTTGACTTTTGACTTTAATTGTCTTATAGTGCTTCCAAAAAAGTTTCACTAGAATATGTTGAGTTAGAACTTTGATTATATCCTAGTGCCTTTAAAAAGGTTTCACTAGGAAAGTGTTTTTTTGCTACATGAATGTGGTCTTGGCCTCCTTTCTCTTCTTCAACTTCTATGTTGCCATGGATGCAGTTCAATAAAGTATGATTTTGTTTATCCAAATCAAAACTTATGGGAGATGGAATGTAAACAATATGGGTATTTTGTTTGATGGTAATGTCATGTGGAATGGTAATGTAATGGGGAAAGGCTGCACAATCCTTAGAGAAAATACTAGGATGACTTATGTCAAAGCTGAATTACTCATCCTCAAAAACCATAAAAAGATCACAAATGTATTCAAATTGATTTGCAAGGCATGCATATCCAATGCTGTAATAGCCATGATTATATTTTTATTTTAAATCTAATTCTAACTTAAGGGACTCTGAATCTAAGGTCAAGACTAATGTTGATTCTAATTTTGATGTTATATCTGATGTCAGTTCATGATTAAAACCTAACTCTAACTCTTATTCTTCATCTAATGGGTAATCTATTATAATGATGTCTTATTGAATGTTTTTTATTGGATAAGTAATGGCCTGTGATGGCATAATGGGCTCCACAAAAACTAGTTTGTTAAAGTGAGAATCCTCTAAGATAGGAAAAAGGTTAAGATACAACTCCTTATAGATTAGCTCATCAATAGGAATCTCTTGAAAAATAGGCACATGGTTGAGGTAATGATTTTACCAAAGGTAGTTATAATCATTTAGAAGTGACTCAACAAAGATTGGCTTATCAGTGTGAGACTCCTCGATAACTAGTATAATATCAATAGGAAATTTATCACAAGTTGTCTTATCACAAATGGTCAATTCAACAAAAACATCTCAGATTAATTGGTTCTCTTAGCCTTGGTTTCTAATGAGTTGGAAAATACCAGTTTTGAACATGGCTTGGTCTTTGAATGATTGGATTGGTTGGGGTTTGGTTGTGATTGGTAATGGATGAGGAATGACTTGTGGTTGGATAATGGTAGAGCCTTGGGGACCATGATTGCTTGCATGATCTAAAGGAAAAAGTATTGAGATTGTAATGATAGGGCAGTGTGGAGCATGATTTCTTGCATAAGACAAAGGACTAAGTCTTGGAATGATGAAGGGGAATTATGGAGCTTGATTTCTCACACAAACCAAAGGATGAGGTCATAGTATAGAAATGGTTAGGTGTTGTGATCTTGAAATACAAATGGTATGATGTGGTGGAGCGTGATTGCTCACACAAGCTAAAGGACTAGGTCTAAGAATGGTAATGGTATTCCTTGGATATTTTAGAGCTTGATATCTCATATAATCCAAAGGATGGTTAGGGGTAGCTGATGATTGGTTAATAAAAGGATGTCATGGAACTTGATTGCTTGTACAAGCTAAAGCATCCAAGTCTTCCTCATAAACCATATCATCCCAGTCATGAGTTAGATCCTAAGCTAGTTCTTGATTGTGTTCCATGTACTGATTATTGAAAAGAGGGTATGGATTCATGTTCTAAACAACATTATCTATAGTTGGGTCTTCACAGTCCTATTTACAAGCATCTTCATACCAATCAAGGTCTCAAGTTGAATTGTAAGTTGTTTTATGACTTTGTTCCCATGAATGATTAATATGAGGTGGATAAAAATATATCTCACAAACCATATTAGCATCATTTTGGTCTTGACTAAATCCATAAAATTCATTTTGTATATCCATTCTATCATAATTTAGATTGTAAGTGACTCCATCATAAGTGTAGTGAGACATATCCGCATAAATGATGAAAGCTCTAGAAAAAAGGCTTAGAGTTCTAAAAACTAAAAAACTATGTTCAAAGGATAAATGGTTCAAACTTGGTCTAACTTGGTCAAAAGGGTGGAGTTGTATCTCCAATGTGGTATAAAAGTGGAACTATATCTCTAAAATGAATTGTGTTAAGACTTGGCATAAAATAGTCTAACATCAAATGTCTAATGTCAAATGTCATACACACAAAAATTCAAGCATCTAAATAAAAATTGGTATATCAAAGATTTAGGTCAAAGTGTTCCAACAAGGTCTAAACTAGGAAAGGGAAAATTTGAGTTACTAGGTCTTTTATCCAAACATGGAGTCAAAAGCTAGCCTCAAACAAATAGGCATGATGCGATTTGATTTAATCTAACAAGTTTGGAAACAACTTTGACATAAACCCGACAAATAGAATCAAACATAAACATGATCAATTAGCATAAGACATAAGACAAAAGGGTACATGAGAAAGGTTGTGTTCTCCCAAATAATGGCACAAATAATGATGAGGATAGGCATTAAACAAACAAACCATCAATAGTTTTCAAATTTGGGTAATCAATTAACCAAAGCTATGGAACCCAAAAGAGAAAGATTTGTGTATCAGCCCCATGAATTGAGGCCTAAATATAATTAAATTAATTTTTAAATCTAAGCTTAACAAGGCTAATTGAAAACTCAACATTGAAAACTAGGACTAAATAAATTAGATAAGATTGGATAGCATGATGGTAAAAGATAAAGGTCTAAATGGTATACATGACATGGTTTGAAATAAATGGTTTTTGACACAAGGTGAAATAAGTCTTGAAAAAAATTGAGTGGCCTAATGGTGCAAGCATGCTCAAATAATGTGGTCAATGTTATGTTTCAAAGAGTTAAAAGGATCAAAATGTTTTGACATGATTTAATCAGTATAACACTTCCCTTTACAACTCAAATGACACACACACAAAGAATTTTAGAAAAAAAATCAAGGCACAAGTGTGGTGTAAAATGGCCATCATAATGCCTCTTTAGACAAAAGAATGGCATATAAACAAAGTGGTTTATACATGGTTTATACATATATAAACAAGTTTTAGTCTTGAAACATACCAAGTAAAAATGACCAAAATACACTAAGTATAATCATCCAAATCCTAGAAAGGGTATGGTAAAATGGGATTGACTAAAACTAATTAGTTTTTATTATCATTCTATGAGAATCAATTGCATATTGAATTTCACATCAAATAATTCAAAAGACAAGCATGGAAACTAGGTGACCATGGCATTAACTAGTTGTGAAAAGGTCTAATCCTTTTTACAACCACTATATTCTATTGTTTTCTCAATTTAGTGCGATGTCCAAATGCAGATACATCCCATGTGCAACTCTAAAGGAGTAACTGAAGTCAATGTTGGGAGATGAAACTCTAGGTTAAAGCTTCCCTAAAGAACTTATGGAAGGTGATGAAGTCCCCCTCATAAGCCATGTTTGCATGAAATAAAAGACTAATAGAAAGACTTTAGGGTCATTTTCAAGATCACCCAAACTTTGATGAGTTTTTGGGGAGTGATTTAGATGACTTTCTTTCTAAGCCTTAGACTAGGAAGTTTGCAATAGGAATGACACTTTTGAGGGTCTCACCAAGTGTTCCATATGTGTATCTAGGAATTTGACTCAATAGAGGATGGTTAGTATGGTGTTAGTTCTAAAATGAAAACAAAATGAAAGAAACACACTAACTAGCATAACATCTCTAGTCCTAGACACTAGGGAGAGCTTAGTTAATAAAAATAAATTATATACACAATTAAAAAGTAAGGAATAAAACACAAGAATTTCTTGACCTTCTTTGGATGCTCTAAATGCCTTTATAGTAATGGCTTGCTCAGTTTTATGCTCATGAAGTCCTTGGCAATGAAAGCTTGGCTACCTCCATCTCTCCTTGGCACCTTTGGCTAGAGGCTTGGCTTGGCTTGGAATAAATTTGGCATGGTAACACTAGTTTCATGATTTTTTTAGAACTAATCCTACATTATAACTTTGCATTCTCAAGTCTTAGAAATGATGTGTTAAGGCCTCCTATTTATATATTTTTGAGATTGATCAGAATCAACCTAAACCATTCATCTTGAGATTAAGATGTTTGGCTAAGGATTAATATAATTATGCAATTAAAATTGATAAATAGCCTCATAAATATTTGGGATAGAGAAGTAATTAAGAGGCATGGAGGGTTTTGATGAGGCATGAGAGGCATGAATCTTGATATTTGTGGCATTTATGGCCTAGGGATGTCTTCCCAAGAAATGAAGTCACCTGATGATGCAAATATTTAATATCCATTTCCAAAAAAAAGTTTTCAACAAGTTTCCATGGAATTATTGATTAGGTCTAATTTGGTTTAATTAGCTCTTAAGCATGTTTAAGCATTTTTTCCACAAATTACTCAAATTGATCAAAATGCCTTGTTATTGGTCCAAATTTTGACTATATTAGAATTGGAAGTCAATGTCAGATGCATTGGATCTATATTCCCATTTAGGATGATACTAAAAATAAATAACAAAGGCATGAATCTTGTGTATAAGATTTGATATGAAAGAGAAATCTATAGCACCCAGGTGCAAAATTAGCATTTTGACTCTAAATGATCTAATTAAAGTTAGTTGGCCCATAAATTGCATTACCCCATTTAATGATACTCTAGCCAAAATCAACACTTAAATATGTTAGTTTCACATCATTTAGCATGTTTAGTGTTTTTAGGCCAAATTGTGCATTTTAGGTGAAAAGTGGTCAAAATACTGATTAGGGGTTATCGGTGGCCAGTTTTAGGTGTCTACAATGCCCACTATTTTGTCTCAAGCCAAGCCATATCTATGATAGTTTTAGGGTTAAAAGATGAATCCATGCCTTGAATGGATTACAAATAGATTGGGATCCCTAGATGGTTTTGGAGTAGTTAAAAATGATGGTCAACATCCCCATACATCATCTAAGGGAAGCAACATCTCATTTTAGGTTAAATTCCCTTGAGAACAAATGAATACAGACAAACCTCTAGGCCTAGTCTTGAACCCTACTACCATCTTAAGGAACTCCAAGATTTTATATCAAATTTTATGGTCATGAGGGGTGTGTAAGTGTGTTTTAGACCATGTCAAGAAGGTTTCAAAAGTAAATAAGTGAGAAAAAGGCCAAAATGACTTAAAACCCCTACTTGAGCCATTTAAGCTCAACTTGAAGCTCAACTTCAAGTGTTCACACACTTCATCAAAAGATGCTTAGGGCAAAATATCTTAGGGAAGTTTATGTCTCCATATGGAATAAATATTAATGAATTTTTGGTTGGCATTAGGGGGATAACCTTTATGAATGATACTTAAGAAATAACTTGTTAGAATTGGCCTACAAACAACCTGAATGCCACCTTTTAATGCTCTTAACTCTATACACCCTTTACATGGGACCCTGAGATATTCATGGAAGATGAGGAGGTTAATGCACTACAATTTCATGGTCATTGGTTCTATTTTGGATGTCCATATGCTATGGACCATCATTAATATGATGGACAACTCAAACCCTACCAAAACCCCAAAAAATACCCAATGGTGGATCCTTGCTGAAAAACACATCCAAATGAGGTGGTTTGACCCTAAAATGACCTTTGACATCTCCTCAAGTCATTTGAGCATCATTAAAACTCATTAGCTATACGTGTAGGAGTCAAGTTGTATGGAACATGCTTGAGAAGACTGGTTTGAGATTAAAATAGAGAAATGATAAGTGTTTGTGTGTTGGGTTAAATAGAGAAAATGGGTCTTGAAGCATGTAAATAAGCCATCTAATAGCCATTTTTAGCAGCCTCCCTGACTGGTTCTATTATAAGTAGGCATATGAGTTAATTTTGATGCATGTATTCACTCATTAAGGGTCAAGAGGTTTGATCAAGCCAACGTTACTACTACATATGACATCTAAGGTAATATTTAGGTTGGTAAAAAGATGTAAGTGACTCACAACCTTAGGATTTAGGCCAAAGTTCATGATCTAGGTCTATAGATAGACTAGAATATCATCTCCACTAGGAATGTGTCAATAAAATGTGAAATAAAGGGCCATTTGAGTAGTAAAAACACTTCAAACCTTCAAGGGAGAATCCATAATGATTTATAGACACATCTTAGTCACTTTAAATACTAGTGAAATCCCTATAGTTGGTCATTTTATTTGGAAAAACCTAGGAACTACCAAGGAAACATGTTTATCACTCAAGGAGAATATTAAAATTCTCACCATAGTATGGATGCTATGCATGGGGATCCAATAAATTTAGTGGATGTTGAGAGGTTTATTGGCATGGATTTTATATAATTCATTTAGAGATTCAAGCCCTAGTCTCTATGAGCCATCACTAAGACCCTCAAACACTCTTAAACCATCCCTAAACCCTAATAAGGACTAGAATAGAAAGGTTTAGTGAATGATGCATCTAAATTCTTATGAATTGATTGACCAACACCTAAAACATGTTTCCAACTCAAACCATGGCACCTGATTATATGGAGGTTGTATGGACACCTCTAGAAAGTGCAAATTTATAGGGTTTTGAGTATAATATAGGTTACAGAGCCTAAATAGAAGTTATAAACTATGGGAAATGAAATTTTAAGGATTATTATACTCCTATAATACTATTATTATCCATGGATATTCTTTTAAGTGTCTCTATTAAATCCTCCTAAATAGCTAGTTTGTGGAACTAGTACAAGAGGCCTAGTTAAGTAAGGTAAATGTGTTTGAAAGTGAAGGACACATGAGAGGTATAAATTCCAATGAAAAGGGGTTAAAATAAGGATAATATAAGTCTCCTCAAGTGATTTAAGAATCTTGTTCAATTATCCAAAGTCTTCAAATAGTGAATATGTATAAAATGAAGAACCTGTAAATTAGGCCTACTTAACTTGCAAATAGAAGGGTCTAATGGGTGTAGAATAGCATGATGAAATTAATGGATATATTTAGGAATTTTTAAATAAAATTTGGGTAAGAACATCCAATTTAAGGTAATTTTCAAGGAATAATATAGTCTTAAACACAAGTCAGTATGCACATTGAAGGAGATGTTGCTCAACGCCCCGTAGAGGCCTAACAACACCCCATAAATGCCTAGTAATTATAAAAGGAGAGAATATTAGGAAATTTTGAGCATGATCAGGACATGAATGAAGTTAAACAAAGGAGTTACATCCCCCACACCTCACCTTAATGCCCAAAATGGAATCAATGAAAGATATCAATGCAAGGGAGGAGTGATTAGGACTATTGTAACTACCATGTACCACCATGGCCTTATTCATGGAATATACTATCCCTATAATATTATTTCATATATATCAAACATTATAATTAATTAATAATTAATCTCTTATTTTAGCATCCATTGGCTAGGTGTAGAAAATCTCTACCAAAATTGTACTTTGCCTCTTTTTAATCAATAGAATAATAATTATAGACTTCATGTTTGGATATTAGTGTGCCTTATGAGAGTTTATTTTCAAATTTTATGAATATCTTTGTCTTCTATAGGTCCTTTCATTCACCTAATTCCATGTTTTCATTCTATGCAGGTTGTGTGAAGTTTTTATAGGTAGAGTTGTTCTTGAAGAGTTATGAACTAATAGTGTCATATGTAGATCTAAGTTCTCATCATTCAAGTTGAATAAAACTCAATTTAACTTCAATTGAAACATTCATTCTTAGAAATTTATTAATATTTCTAATTATTTTTTGAATTTATTAGTTTTATAAGTGTGTTTAAAGTACAAACTAATAGAGTATCTTCAATCATTGGTGCATCACCACTTTAGTGTAGGTTCTTTTATAAGTTTTCATCCTTAAATATTTCCATCAAAATAGGATTAGATCTTATATAAATATAATTCAAGTCAAAAATTATGGGAGCTATTCCCATAAAAAATAGAGGTTTGATCTAAACTTTAGGTATCCCATAGCCTATAGGTCAATCTAATGTTGGTCCAGGTTTGAGTAGGATTTAAACAATCCTAATTTAACAAAGGTACAACTTGGGTAGCTAAAATTTCACACATGCTCAATGGGACTAGATATCAAGTGCATTACAACTTGATTTTACATGTTTTCACAACATTGAAATGCATCTTGAGTGATAAATTAAATCAGTGGCTGATTAGAAGATAAGTTCATATAAAAAGTGTCCACTAGATCATCTTCAAAAGGTAAGTAGATTGAATTTTTTGAACTATATTTGGCTATTAAAAAGATAAAGAGGTATCCTAGGATTAACCCTAATCCTACACCTCCTAATTCCCCTAATTCCACTAATTTTCCCCAAACATAGTCTATTGTAAGTCCTCTAATCCTAATGGATAGATCTAAAATATAAGCATTTATACCCTTTAATGGTGGAAACCCTTTAAACCTTAACCAATTTGGTGATATCCTAGTTGCTACACTTAAAATCCTACCCTAT
The DNA here is from genome assembly GCA_037957365.1 of Torreya grandis. Lineage (NCBI taxonomy): Eukaryota > Viridiplantae > Streptophyta > Pinopsida > Cupressales > Taxaceae > Torreya > Torreya grandis. The sequence continues at coordinate 872,545 of JARHVA010006185.1, read as the reverse complement.
TTTATAGGATAAAACTCCACCACCCCTATGGAACACATAGATGATATAGCCAACTTATGCTCAGTACATAACATCACCTAAGAAAATGTATCTATGAGACTCTTAGCAACCTCCTTGAGAGGTAAATCTCTTCATTGGTATAGGGGTCTCACTCATGCCTCCATAAACACATGGGATGAATTTGGTGAGTGTCTATGTAAGCATTTTAAAGATAGAAGTGATCATTTTTCCTTAGTTGAACAACTCACCTCCATAAAGAGAGCACCCCAAGTATCCATGGTTGATTTTAATTATAGATTTCAAAACACTTGGGGTAGGATTCCTGTTATAATCAAGATTGCACCTAACTATGCCTTCCTATACTACATAAAGGCCTTGAATTATGATGTTGTTGTGATGATATAGTACATGGGGGACCACATTTATAGATGCATATGAAATCCTTATAAGAGAAGAAAAATACTTGATTCAAGTAGGTAAGCTTACTCCTAGGCCCCTCATTCTCTTGTTTCCAAAGATTCAACCCACTACCCCCACCATTGCTCCATTTCTAGCTTCAAACAATCAAGACCAATCTGATGTCAACCAATTAGATAGGTTGGGAAAGATATAGGGGTATTCAAAGCTCAAAACAACAAACTAGTAGCCTTGGAGAGATAGTTGCATACATCCTATAGGCCTTATCAAGATCCTTAATAGGATCCATACCAATCTTACCCATATAATAGGCCCCATTATCCACATAACCAACAAATTCAAGGGAAGATTATATAGGCCAAACCTTACAATAGTTAAAACCCCAATGCTCTTAGCATTTTAAAGGACTTAATACCAATATAAAATAACCATGCATAAGAGGGATAGTGGTCTACTCCATGGGGGAAATCAAGTGAGATGGTAATGACTACAAGTGGGAAAAGATGTCAAAATTCTTATATGTAGTAGGGTCCCACCTTTCAAATAATGACACCATGCCTCCTCCATAATAAGGTTCTCAATTGCCTCATAGAGACATGCCTATCATGACCCAGGCTAAATTCCCAAGTCAACAAGGATGGAATATGAGTAAGGAACATAATGAGACAACCTTTGCTAACTTTCAAGAAGGTGAACACTCATTTGAACAAGTGGAAGCAAACTTGGGGTAGAATGTGCTTTAAATAGATAATTCAATTGTAGCCCACATAAGGTCTAAGAGGAGGATGGTTGATGATAGTTTGGGATAATCTATGACATCTCCAACACACCCCCAAGTAGCTCAAGATCTTGCCACTCAAAGTGTAGCCTATAAAACACCTAAAACATATCAGACATCACAAACACATGGGTAGTAATAGAAGAGTCTATTTCAAAAGTCACACAAGCTACAAGTGATGCCTCTACTTCCTATTTGAAACCTAAGGGTGTCAGCTTTCCCTTTAGCATTGTGGATTATATGAAGAAGTCTAATGTTAGTATTCCTATATGGTATGTACTACTCATCCTAGGGTAGAAAGTTATTCTTCAATAATATCTCTCCAAGATTTCACTCATGAACAAACAAGTTAATAAGGTGAGTACATTTTATGTTAATGATGTAGACATCCCATTCCTAATACCATTATGTTGAAATTATCGATATTACTCAAAATTTGTGAAAATGCATAAATTAGGCCAAAATCACTTAAACGTGTTAAATGATTCGATCTTATCATATACAAGTGTTGATTTAGGCTAATGTATCCCTAAATGGGGTAATGTATTTTATGTGATTATTAACTTTTCTAAAATCATTTCAAGTCAAAATGATGAAAATGCATTTCAGCACTCTGGATCACTCATTTCTTCTATTTCAAAATCATACGACACATGCATGCATTATTTTATGTCAACAAAATCCTAAATGGGATATTGGTCCATACACAACTAACATCACATTATAATTCCTCTCTAGTCAAATTACAACCTGATAATATGACATTTTAAGTAGTTTGATTAATTATGTGCAACTAATTTCTGAATAATTTCATAAAAATTGATTAAATCTCACTTCAAAAAACTAATCCAAATCAAGTGCTTAAGTGGAAAATACATGGAAGTTATTGAATATATTTTAGTTGGAAATTGATTCTTAATATTTGTGACAACAAATGACATAAGTTTTTGGGTGTTATCCATAAACCATAAATGCAACCAATATCAAGCTTAAGTCCTCCCATGCCTCTTTAATGCCCCTTCTTTCCAAAAATTTATGAGGGTATTTATAGATTAATTATAAAAAATTGGATTAATTCATGGCCACACATCTCGATATAAAGATGGATGGTCATGGTTGATCCTAGTCAAATTTAAAAATATATAAATAGGAAGGCTAAGACCACCATTTTTAAGCTTGATTTATGAACAATTATTATGTAGAATTCTCTCCATGGGTCATTTGTGTGTGGTGTTTATTATGATTAATTTGCAATAGGATAGATTTACTAATAGGCATACATTTGATTTCATATCATGAGCCTAGTTTCATTAGTACATAAGAGATGATGGCAGAGCTTTGCCTAGCATTGTTAATGAAGACTTGAGTACCAAATCAAGGGAAAATCACATTTTGATCTACATTTCGATAGATCTTTGGAAGGTATCGTGTGTGCTTTATTTTGATAGCTCTTAATTATCATTTTCCAAACCCCATCAAAAGAGTTGGATTAGCTAGCTATGTTATTATGCATTTTATTGAGTTTTCATGACTAATGTGTGATTTAATTATCTTTAAAATCCATATCTACATTATGGCATGCCCAATGGGACCATGCATCCCTTTTAAGAAAGGAGACCAACTAGGCAACAATCTTAAATTTCCTAAAAAATTCATTAAAAATCCTTAAAAATCAATTTTTAACATTATTTTCACATATTTTTGACATTTTCTATTGTCACAGTTTATATAGTGACTGATATTAGTTCTATGTAACCAACATTAGTCTTGACTAATCAACATTAATTATGTTGTAGGTAAAAACATGGTAGAAAATTAGGTTTTTAAGATTTCTTAGAGATTGCAAGTTGAATATAAGTCTCTATCTAAACTTTATATTTCATAATCCAAGGCTTTGTTGGATATTTTATTCTAACTTAGGCTAAAAAGTGTTTTCTATGAAAAATGTTTTTTGCCTAAGGGTTCATAGGTGACTAGCATCAGTCTTGTTGTAACTAGCATAATTCACTAATGATTGACATCAGTCTCTATGTAGGAAAAGTAAAGAACTTGAGAACAAGTTTTCAAAAATTGCTTGTTTCATTAACAACTATTCTTCAAAGTAAAAGGAAACCCTCTATCATTTGTAGGTCACCTGCATGTAAAAATGACAAATTTGAGATGAGCAAGTATTGAACCTTCCCTTTGGTGTTTAAAAGGAACCTAGATGTTTTTAAGTTAAGTTATTTTGTGAAGTTTTTCAAAGTTTGAAATTAAGGCCAAGGGGCCAATAACTTTATCAAATACTTCATTTTGGTACTTAAAATTAACACTCACTTAAATTACAAAGTTTTTGAAAGTGTGTTGTTTTATGCAAGATCATCTATTATTTGTTTGTTTTTTTATATAAAATGAAGAGTGCATGTATGCTCTTCCCCCATCCCCTTTAGGTAAATTGGGTGACTAAAATTTCCTTTTCCTTATAGTTTATGTCTTTTTTAAAGGCATGAAAAGAATATTGTCAAGGCTCTCCCCAAAAACCACATTGTTTGGGTGATCTAAAAGTAACCTCTAAAGTATTTTCACTTAGTTTTATTTTATGCAACTTGGCTTGTGAAGGGGAGTTCATAGCTTCTTCATGAGTTCTTTAAGGAAGCTTTGACCTAGGGTTTCATCTTCTAGCATTATTTCAACCCTATTCCATGATAGGATATATAAATTAGGACATGAATACTATGAAATCTAGGGGGTTAAGTGGCTAACCTCTCTTTTCATAATGAAAACCTGAGTTAGGTTTGGTTAAATAGGGATTCCACTAATGTTAATTGGTATGAACTCAATCAACATGAAACATCTCTAGTGTTAATCACATTTGGGACCATCTAGATAGTCAAAAAATTATGTTTTAGAATAACCCCACTTTCCATAGACATATTGTTGATGCAAGGTGAGTAGCTTGAAGGTCCATGTCACCATACAATCTCTTGAGAGAAAGGGGATATAAAAACCTTACTAATTCATGTGATTTTATTTTTAGATTAACATGTAAAATCATACCAAGAGCATGTATATAGATAGATTTCATAAATACAAAGCAACCTTATCAATTTTAGGGCTTAGGATGATTTACTAGTTGTATTTGGTCTTTCTCCTTTACTTGTTCATTATTTGAGTCTAAAACTTGTTTGTAAATAACATGTCATAATCAAACACATTTTTTGTCTATAATTTTATTTAAATAAGGAGGTGTTACATTGGTTAAATCTAAATCATCTTTTGCCTTATTCAAATCCTCATTTGAAACATTGTGTTTTATATTATCTAAATAGTGTTTGTATGTTGTCTATTTGATTCTAAACCATTTTCTAAAAATATCCAAGTCCTTCACTTATTAATTCAAATTAAAAATCTCACCTTTCTAAATTCTAGGCCAATGTGTTAATTGGTTTACCATTTGCACTTGGTTTGAGTTAACTTGGTTACGATTTCCTATTTGGAAAGAAATCCATTTTATAGACTCATCATCATCTGATCATTATGAAAATAGAACATCTTGCATTTTTCTTATGTTCTAAGTTTGAGAACACATTTTATTATACCTCCTATTAACATGTGGTGGCATTGTATTGCCCATTTAGTTTTAGTTTTATACTTAGAAATTCTTTCATGTTTTCACATCTTGAATTTATTAGTTTGCATTGTTATCTTCCTAATCTGAAGGGCTTTCTTCTAATTTTCTACTAGCAACTCATCGAAGTTGAACTAGATTTTATGGTATTGATGTATCTATAATCCTATATTTGGTGTATTAGTTTATAGTATATATTTTTTAGTTATCATACACTATTCTTATTTAATGATTTCAACCCACCAAAGTTGAGTAAATTTAGGAACTATTTCTTCTAATTGTGTGGTACTACACCACCTTCTCTTTATTATAATCTCTTTTTACCTTGTCACTTGTTAATGTTTAAAAAATATTTTCCAAATATTATCAAATGTGGAGAACAAAAATCTAGACATTATGCAAAGATACACTTGTAGTGGGGTCTCTTATGGCCCTACCTATGAGGAGGATCACTTTTATGATGGATAGGACAATTATATGGTATTTGAGGACATTCTCATGACTGTATGATCTGAATAAAATTACTTTAAACATAAAATATTATAGGAAAAAGATGAAACACTCCTAATGTTGATTGATCAGGAACTAAATTACCATTAGACATTCCTCTATAATATTTACATGCCTTGGTTAGGGTAGAAGAGAAATAGTGAGAAAAATCCCTCACTCACATTACAAAAACAAACATTACATCTTCTAGCAAAGGTAAAGAAGTACTCATAGAGTAAACACAATGATCAAGATCTTGTTGCCAAGATTAAAAGCATAAGTCAATGATATGTAGACCAACTTATCACATACTTGATAGAATCTTTAGTTTCCACTTGCATACACAATGATGCTTCCAAGGAGTAAGGGAATGTGGTTGAACCAATGTAAAAAATTTTAGTTGAGAACACACTTATGATGGATCAATGTGTCTCAATTGAACAACCTAAGTCCCAATAGGTTTTTGAAACATGATTCACTAGAAATAGAGCATACATTTTTCAATCATCAAGAGCCTCTTTTCCTTTCACAAAATCAAGGACTGAAACATTTAATACGTATTGAGGAGATTGTTCAAAATAATTTGGCTAGTTCTTCTCAACCAATGCATACTTTGGTGAATAGACCATGAACTCCCCAAAATCAACACAATATGTATAACTCAAGATGACTAAATTCAAGGAATTTTAATCAACTCATAACTCAATGACTCAATTACTTGACTCAAGGATTGAATAAAAATAAAGTTATAAATCATAGGGAGTATATCCCCAACAAATCTATGCAACAGGGGCACATACCAACCCAAAATAAATATATTCCACCTACCAATGCACCAAATATGCAAGAGTGGAATTTAATGAAAGAAATTTTGTTACAATTGGAGATAGGAAAAAAATCAAGATGTAGAAATTTGATGAGATATGTCCATATCCATTTAATTTGAGTATTCTCCAAGTCCCCTTTTTGTCTTATTTTGGGGCACCCAAATTTGACAAATACAAAGGAAAGGGTGACCCTCATGAACACATTCAAGCATTTTTTGTGTTATGATAAGAGGTAGATTATATTAAAATTTGTTTACTTCATTTATTTCAAAAAAGTTTAGTAGGACAAGATTTATATTGAATTTTTAAGTTACCCAAACGATTGGTTAAAAATTAGAATGATCTATTTGAAAAAATTGTCAATAATTTATCTTATAATATTGAACATGAATTGACTATTTTTGACTTATGGAAAGTCAAAAAATGAGATGGATAAAGTTTCATAGCATATCTACATTAGTAGAGATCATTAGATGGTCAATTTTGACAAAATTCTTAGACAAAATAGCTGGCTGACATTTTTTCAGAGAACCTACACCCTAAGGTGGTGCATAATCTATGGCTTGATTGTGTAAACACATTTGAAGAAATTATATAGAAGGGTGTGCAAATTAAGAATGTGATTATCACCAAAGGCCTTGTTAATATTTATTCTCAAGGTCAAATGTCAAATCAGACCTAATCTCCTAGACAAACTATTGCAACAAAGAAACCTAAAGGTTTCAACAAGAACAAGAACATGGTAAAAATAGAATAACTAAATCAAGACATGTACAAATGGTATGGTCTTTGCCAGCTCCAAATATGAAACTAGATCCACCTAATCCACCAATTAATTTACAAAGAGTCCCTCCACAAAGGGTATTCAATAAAAACTTTAGAGTCTTTAGTAAACTAGGAGATACTGTTGAGGCAGTGTTCCAAAATATGTAGTAGCTAATTTGATTGTATGGTCTATACCAAATCCATTTCTTGAAGATAAGACAAAATATAAATAGTATTAATCAAATGAATTTTGTAACTTACATCATGTTTTTAGTCATGGTATTTATCATTATGTTTAATTGTGACACCTTATTGAACATTTGAGTAAGAGTGGAGAAGTTGAAATCAAACTTGCTCAACAAGACACTAATCATGAAATGGGAATATACAATGATCCATTTCCTTGAAATAATCAACAAACACCAAGGAATAATCAAGGCCCTTTGCCATCTTCTTCTAAAACTAAACCCAACGTGAACAATGTGCCTTCAAATCCAATGCCAAACACTATTCTAGCCAAGGCTAAAATGTCTCATTCTATTATTGAAAAGCCTTATAGTCTATTAGACCAATTGATTAAAACCCCTACACACACACACACACACACACACACACACACACACACACACACACACACACACACACACACACACACACACATATATATTTTAGATCTTTTACATACGTTTGAAGTCCATAGAATTCTTTTGAATGACCTTTTAAAAAAATCCACTATTCTCAAAGATATGAATCCTGAATAGTTTTAAACACTTGTAGGGTATTTGTCTTCATTTTGATAGCTCATGTTTGATCAAAAAGACATGTCCACTCTTGGTCTGAACCATAATAACCCCTTTTATATTGAGGTCACACTGAAAACCATAAAATCAATCGGTTCTTATAGACAATTGTTTAAGGCTAAACATAGTGTCCCTCAAATTGGTACATAGATTAGGATACACTACGAAGGACATTCAACTAGACATAATCACCATAAAGGCTTATGACAATTTTGAGAGAGAATATTTTGGTATAATTTGTTTTCCAATCATTATTAGGTTTGTGTCCCATCATACATTATTTTATTTTGGATATTAAATTTCCTTATAACATATTTCTTGGTCATACTTAGATCCATGAAGTATAGGCCATCCCATCCTCTTTGCATTAGTGCCTTAAGTTTCCTCATGATGGGATTGAGGTCACCATTCTTGCCAATCTATAGCCTTATCAATATTATAAACACCTTGAGGTTGAGTTCCATAATTATAACTATTATTCTAGTTACAAATTTGTTACAAAGAAGAATAAGGAAATAATTTCACATCGACCAAAATCAAATTATATCAACCCTAGTGACCTTGTTTCCACTTTTTCTGATTTTTTTACCATAACTCTTGCAAAATAGGTTGTTATAGAAGATTTCAACATTTTCACATACCATCTTAAGGACAAATTCCATGTTTCTAAGTTTCCAAAGTCTCCTAAAACATTTATTAAACCCAAACCTTCCAAAATACCTAACATACCCATCTTGATCTAGTAACATAAGAAAGAAATTTAAAAAATACCAATGGTATTTGTACCTAATACTTCACCAAAATTGGATTGAGAGGCTTTCTCTGAAGGAGACTAGTTAAATTTTTATGGCATTGTTCATTATTTTTAAGATCCAAAATATCATATCCCTAATCATATCATGGATAGTTTTGATTATATAGGAAAAGGCCTTAGCCCATGAACATAAGGAATACTTGAAACTTTATTAGCTGGTGTACCTAATTTGAATCATGGTCTCAAATTTATACTGCCTGGGGGTGATCTCATGACTTTCAATAGTGATTCTTCTAAATTGACTAAAGATGAGACTCATGGTAGTGACATAACATCCCATTATATTCTTTTCAATAATCTTACTAACATAGATTTATTTGATTCAAATTCCGTTATGCCCTTAAAACCTCATTATTCCCTATGCCTTGGCCATCCCAAACTCATTGATTAGGACTAAATTTTTTTGATCATACACCTTGATGAATTCTAGAATGAAGAATCAATTTTAGAATATATGGGCCTCCGAGATGGATTTCCCATTACCAATCATAAACAATGCTTCAATTTTTTTCTAGATTCTTGTACCTACTTTAGAGAGTAATAAAACTTTCTTGGTCATGAAAAACATAAAACATCAGGATATTCAGGTGAAAACCTCTTTGAGGTGCTTTTTGGTCGGGGAAAAAGTAAAGATATAGACAAGCCCTTGAGTGAAAAACTATTTTAGGAACTCTTGGATGGAAAATTTTTCTCATCCATAAAAGATGCATAAGGTCCATCAAGTCTTAGATCCATAGCTAGTACTAACATCACATCAGAATAATAGGAAGTCTTTGTGCATATTGCTCTTGACTTTCCTAATATTTTTGCTAGTTGGCCATTACCTAAATTAGTAGATTTAGATTCATCATATTATCTAGAGATTTGGGAATAACACCAAAAAAATTTAGCAGAATAAGTTGATCATAATCACACATTGCCTACCATTATTGAAGATGGTTCTACATTGATTATAGAAAATAATGTTGAAGTGAACCTACGAACACATAAGGATTCCCAAATTGTTTACCTTGGAAATTCCCTTACTAAAGCAAAATGAGAACACATTATATCCATTTTGATGGATTTTATTGACATTTTTCATGGGCATATTCCAACATGCCAAGATTAGACCCTAATTTGGTTTTGCATTAACTTGTTATTCATCTAGATGCTAAAATAATCAAACAAAATTTGATAAAGATGCATCCACATATCGATCTTTTGGTAAAAGATAAATTGGAAAAATTATTGGGATCAGGCTTCATTAGACCACTTGACTATTCTAAATGGATATAAAACATAGTTTCAATCATTAAAAAAACATAGGAGATATGGCTTTGTATAGATTTCAGAGATATCAACAAAGTATGCCCCAAAGATGATTTTACTTTGCCCAACATTGACATGATTATCGATTCTACTACTGGTTATGAGATGTTATCTCTAATGGATAAATTTTATAGATACAATCAAATCAAGATAGCCCAAGAATATCAACACAAGACTATGTTCACTAGTCCATGGGAAACATTTTATTATCAGGTCATATTATTTGACCTAAAGAATGATGGAGCCACTTATTAGGGTGTTATAATTGTCATCTTCCATGACATGATGCATGATATTATTGAGGACTATTATGATGACATCCTAGATAAATCAAGAATACATGTTGGACATCCTGACATTGTATAGATAATCTTTAAAAGACTTTGTGAATATAAAGTTTGTTTGAATCCTAATAAGTGTGTCTTTGGAGTCACTTTAGGAAAATTATTAGGGTTTATCATATTGTAAATATGGATCATGTATGTAATAAAAAATTCATCATATCTATAAATCAATCTTAACTTTCATAAGATAGATCATATCGTACACTTTTGATTGAGGATACATTAGATAATTGAGAACATGACCAATATGGGTATCTACTAACCTGATTAGGGGATATCTTATCACAATAAATAATGCTAGGGAGGGTTCCAAATCCTCCAATCAAGCATAATCATGAAATAACCCTAGTTAGGTCCTATATTTCAATATATCATTGAACTGATAACAAGTAAATAAAATCTAATCTAGTTCTCACCAAAGCTTGTGGCATAAAGTGGGGGTAATAAATAACAAAAATAAACATGCATAGAAGATATATACTCATCTCAATGTATACAAAATTTCAATGCATGGAAGAGAAGTATAAATTTATATCTATCTAATCTTATAAAAGAGGAGCAAAGTTTAGGAATACTTACCTTTGAAGAGGAACCCACTAAACCTCAATCTCTCCCTTGGCCAAGGTGATTCACAAGAGGTTATTATGGTATGTAAGGATGGAAAAGACAAATAAAATATAGGCTATATAACCTATTAATGCATCCAAAATAATTCTCCACAAGATAAGATCCATGTCTCCAAAGAAAATATGAAACCATAAGATTTATCCTCAAGTATAATGATGGATAAACAAATGCACAATATATCTTACTTCTTTTTTTTAAATAATGTTGAAATGAAATTATATATATAGGTAGATTTAACTCTAATCCCTTTCAAAAAAATTAGCTGATAGGTTTGACCAAGTTAACCTAGCATAATTTTGGATAAGAATTCACTAGGTCACAGGCTAGGTCGACCAAGTGTCGATCTACACCCTAAGATAATTTTACCCAAAACTATATACCCAGTCAACCTAGTATAGTGAATAGTCAAAAAGGGGTTAAGGCTAGGAAAATGGGGATAAAAGGTAGAAAATGATTAGAGGAGTGTGAAATAGAGAAGAACATGCTTAGGGATGAAGTTTCCAAGAGACAAGTGTGTACATAACAAGTGGCAAAAAGGACAATAATCTTGTGAAGCACCAATGGTCTATCAACCCTTTTCTCGATGCACCCCTTAGGGTGTGTACTCAAAGAGATTGAGACTCAATAGATTATTGTAAGATACAAAGTACTAGTAACTGATAAAAGTTTAAAATATTATGTGTATACATATTCCCCATTAGAAGCTCATCATGTGTCATATGAGTGCAACATGGGATGGTGCATTGGGAATAGAACATGATAATACATAACATTGATGATAATTAAAATGAAATAAGAAGAAAATAAGATAAATAAAAAGATAGAATTGAAAAACACATACCTTTACTTACCTTAGTGTTGCATATAAATAAGGAGACTATGAAAGAAGTGAAAGCATCCAAATATGAAGAACATTAGGCAAACCTGTAGCAATTAGTACAAAAACTAGTCAACAACCAAAAAAAATTGAATATATGCATATAGTAGTGGAAAAGATTCTCTATATCATCATGATTCAAAAACATTTTATGATTTGAAAATTGGGTTCGAAAAAATAAAGATATCAACAAAATAAGGAATTTGACAAAAAATATTTAAAGGTAATGAATTATGAAAAGTAAGTTTAAATAGGGTGAAAGGGAAATCATTTTGTTATTGTTGACTTGTTTGTGAGAGAAAAAGAGCTTTGAGAGACCAAACAAGCTAGGATGGTGATGAGATGAAGTCGAGATAGCAGGGACTCCCAATGGCAGTAACGAGTAAAGCATAGGTAGGCAACTAAGAATTTCAAATTGTTTTTAAATATTTTATTAAAATTAAGTTTTTTTAATAAATTTATAATTTAAAGAAATTATAATAACCAAAATGAACCCAAAAAAGTTGTTAAGCATAGGAAACACTAAGAGGGGAAATGAGTTTGAAGGGATCAAAATAATAAATATTGAAAGGCATTTATTACTATAAATGTAAGGGGTTGGTAGGCAGAAATAACTAAGTCAACCTAGTCAACCTAGTAGGCTAAAATTTTGCTAAATCCACACTACCAACTTAGTAGGTATGTGTTGACTTAATTTATTTTCCATGCTGCCGACCTAGTACATGACTACCAACTTAGTGGAAAAATCTACTCTACTAACTTAATACTAAGAGGGGGAAACGTAAAGGGTTAACTTAGTTTTTTAAATCAACTTGGTCAAAATGAAGAAATTTTGGTCAACTTAGTGTTTGACTAGGTGATCAAAATAGTATGAAAATGAATGAAAGAGGCTAAAAGAGTGCTAAAAAGGATTAGAATGGTCAATTAAGTACTAAAATGGTTGATTAGGCTAAAAATAGATTGATTTAATTAAAAATAGATATATTATAGAAAATTAGTCTTATTTTTGTTTTAAAATCTAAAAATAATGTATTTTGATTATAAATGACATGGAGGATCTAATACATCTTTTGTTATTTTATGGTTGTTAGGGTGTTCAATTTTTTGGCATTTGGTAGACATGATATGGCTCTCAAACCTCTTAGAGCAATTATTGATTAAGGATTAAGTGAGATTAATTGCATTAGGTTTAGGAGGCATTGTAGAGATGTGTAAGACACCACTGAGTTTAGATTTGATAGTCATGTTCTTAGGAGCCTAGGAATAGTTGAATAATACATTTATATGGGAGTTGGATGGGGATACCATAGAGGTGGTATCACCTATAGACATTAAAAAACTACACACGATGGTTTTAGATATCCAACCCCTAAACCACCCTTGGACCCCCTGGGACCACTTGACAACCCTTAGCTACCAAACCTAAGGCAAAGTGACTAACTTTGACCATTTAACCTTTTGATCTATCAAATTTTTATGGTTGACCCTTAACCACTAATGATTAGACCTAACTACCAATGGTTAGACTTTAACCACCTTAAGGGTTAACTCTAGTTCAAATCCACCTTGCTTTTATTTTCTTAACCACTCATATAATTATGCATGTTAATACTAAAATTAGATGACCCTTTTACACCTTATTTGAACTTATTATTTCACTTCTCCTTTATTTTTATAAAAAGAAAGGAGGAGGAGGTGAAAGGGAGGGAAATCAATCATCAAAGAGAATCAAAAATTATCAGAGCTTCTCATGTCAAAACTTCTTTTGAAAGTATTCTTCCAATGAACTAATAATTAGGTCATAGATTTTAAGTGTTTTAATTCACCAATCATAGCCAAGACACCGTTACTCTACCAAAATTACTCTAGGGCTCTATAATGGGTTTTCAGCCATTCACCTCAACATTCTTCAGGTTAGCAACAAGAAAGTTAAGTATCTATTTTTAATAATTAGTTACTTTATTTTTATGTCACAACTAGCCTCCAACCTAAACCTACCTCTTATAATCAATCAACAACCTTCCTTACCAGACCTACCTTTACCCAAATCAAAACCCACAGTAACCATCGATGGTCACCCTAATTGTTGATGGTATATCCATAACCATTGATGGTTACCCAATTGTCGATGGTTACTCAACCATCAACGGTTTCACCCCAATCATCAATAGTCATTGTGTGATAATTCTAACAACAAGTTAATTCCACCTATCAAACCCTAACCAAATCTCACTTTCTAAACTTTTGCCTAATCACAAAACATCACCTTATTTTTTGAACCATATCTTATTTATTTAGCATTGTTGTCTAATTGTTTATTGTTATATTTAACCTAATTCATATATTTCAAGCACTTCTTATATTTGATTTCAATATTTTTTGTTATTTATGAAAGTAATTCATCTCTCATTTTTAGAACTTGATTATTTTAAAATGTGGGTTGATAGCCTCCAATAAGATTGTACTTCTTGGATCTATCTTGCTAGGCAATCCACCCTACTGTCTAAATAATAAACCATTTTTTTAGTGCTTTATTATCTGCATGCCATTCCTCTCAAGTCAAATAGAATTATCTATAATCGTCTAGATCATAGAGAACAAACCAAATCTAGGTTCTACTAACCTCACCCTTCTTTCAAGTTTTACAACTTTATTCTAATAAATAAAACAAAACTTTAATGAAACATTTTGGCAAACCCAGTGGGACCCTTGAGTCTTTCCTTGGGTTCATAGTATAGACATGTAAATTTGGCCACTAATGGCTTTATATCAACTTATTAGACTAATTTTTACCAACCATCAAATATTTAACCTAAAATTTTTTATTAGTCTCGAATTTAACTTTATAACCTTGCATTAAATCAATTTGACCTATTAAATCAATTAAACAAGGCAAATACATACATTGAATTAATCACAATTAAACAAATGACCACATGCCTAAAAATAATTAATTAACTTGCACACCCTAATCAAAATAAATTAGAAATTTAAATCAATTTCAAATCTTAATTAAGTTCACCCATGAGCTAATAAATCAATTACCAAATAAGAAAAATTAAATATCAAGAGCATCTTAGAACATCTTAGAAGCTACTCATTACCTTTGTGAGTTGTCTTGAATAGAAATATCTAAAGAATATTCTAAGAATATGTCAAAATTAATTAAAGTTAATAAAATAAATTATGGTCAGATTTAACCCATTTCAAAGGATTTGAAAACTTATAAAATCAATCCTAGAGCTCTTCATATAGAGATCTCAATCAAAGTAGAGTTATAATGCTAGAATATATTCATGAAGCTAAAAACCTAGTGTTATAATACCAAAATCAAGCCATCAATAAATAAATAAAGCCAAGATTTAAATAATGGTGCATAAAGTACATGATTTTATCCATATTTCATTGATGAAGACTTCTTATGCATAAACTAATCAAGTCAACGAATAAATCATTTGGAGCTCTCAAAGAAGGTAAAGATTGTTGTTCTTTGCATTTTAGTTGGGTTTTCAATTATTATTTGTTCATTAAGCTCTCTCTAAGATATAAAATTATATATTTTATTATTTTAGTGTGTTAATTTTGTATTTTTATGGACTAACACTTGATCTAACCTCCTTTCTTTATCAAATTCTTTGATCATAAATGACACGTCTAGTGGGACATGATTGTACATCCCACGTATTTAAATAAAAACAACTGTTAAAATAGATCTTTTTTTTAATCCATTTACTATTTTTTTTATAAATTTTTGATATTTTGTTCTTAATTGATTCATATCATTTCTCTAAAAATTCCATTAAAATTTAATTTTTATTTTAGAAGATATGACTCTTTTAGTGGCTGTCACTTTTTATTTTCTAAGTTTCTGGTAAAAATGGCTAGTATATAGATAATAACTTTTTATTTGATTATTATTTTGAGCTAAATGTTTTTATAGAGGTGTATCCTAGACCTATAAATGACCTTAAAAATTTTAGTGACAAATGGATGTATATTTTAAAAGTTATGGTTAAAATACTAACTGAAGGTTTTTATGTTTTATGTGTTTGGTTTTTTTTTTTTTTAACCTTCTATCTTGTTGTTTGCATGTTTCATAGGTTTTGTTTCTTTGCGATTTCTTGAGTTTTTTAATTTATATTTTTTATAACCATTTCTTAACCTAAATTTTTTTTTTTGGTTTTGATTTTGGGTCGACAGGTCGTCCAATCCCAAAGGCATACTTTCAAGTTTGTTTGTTTCATTTGAAAAAGTGCTTCTAAGTAAGGAGTTATAATTTAACATTTACAGGTTGAAAGGTTGATTTGAATTAAAAAATTCATGTTTTTGACTAATCACACATCTCATTTTTGGATTTTAAAAATAATTAGTCAAATTTCAATCATTTTAATCTGGATCTAAAATGAACTTACTAAATCTTACACATTTGGACTTAGGTGCTTAAAATGAACATGATTGTGTTTTGTTTTTTTTAATTAGTTTTTTTTTATGAAATTTGTTTTAAATTGGTTATGAAAATTAATCCAAACATTTTTAATTCATTCATAAAAACAACCTAATTACGTCTAAACTTGTTTCAAACTTACATCATCTTTTGGGTATCTAAAAAAGAACTTAGTTCATTTTTAATGCTTTAGATGCTTTTTCAAATTTATATAAGATTCTAATCAAATCCAAGGGGCCAAAATTCAAAACACATTTCATTTTGGTGTCTTAAAATTAACTAACATCATATTAGTTTACATGTTTTTTTTATCAAGTTCATTTTCATGCAAGTTGTTTATTGATTATTTCTTTATCAAAAAGAGAGTTGTGCATGTATGCTCTCCCATCCATCCCTTTTAGAGAAATTTTGGGATCAAAAGTGTCAAATTAATTATAAAGTTCCTTAGTTTAAAGGAATAAAATAAAGGTTTTCAAGGCTCTCCCCATGACCCACATGGCCTAGGTGATCTAGAAATAACCTTTAAAGCTTTCTTACTTGGTCTTTTACTTTCATTGCATCTTAGATTATGAAAGGGAATTCATTACCTCCCATGACTTCTTTAGGGAAGATTTGACCTAATATTTAATCATTTGGAATCATTTTCAACCCCTCTCCATGAGAGGGTATATAAATTAGGATCACCCCATTGGGGTTGGTGGTTTAAGTAGTTAAACCATTTCCTAGCACTAGGGTGAAGCCTGAGATGTATGATCATGTTAAATATCACACTACACTGAGTAAGCAATAGATATAGTAGTTTTAAAATGGGCAAGACCTTTTTACAATAATCCATATGACATGGAACTAAATGATGTGTTTTTTCTCTTGTTTTTTGATGCAAAAGTTGATAGATATGGAATCCATCTAAAATAATCGAAAACCAATTAGTTTTAGTCAACCTCACTTTTCCACAGCCTTGATAGGATTTATGATGATTATAATTAGTCATATTTTGGTGATCTATGTTTTTATTGCTTGATGTTTTGAGACTAAAAATTATGTGTTGTTTATAACCATGACAAAAACAAGTTTTTTTATACACCACTCCCTTGTCAAAAATGTGTTATGCTAGTCATTTTACACCACAATTGTGCCTTACAATTTTTGATAAACATGTTTGTATGTGTGTTACTTATTTGAGATGGGTATCGTTATACTTCTCACATCATTATCAAGTTTTAGCCTTGGATTCTTTGAAACATAACATTGATCACATCATTAAAGCATGCTTATGCCATTAGAATGCTTATTTTGTTTCAAGATTTGTTTGACCTTGTATCAAAAACCATTATTTTAAACCAACCAAACTATGTCACATATGCCATTTGGACCTTATTCATGTACCATCATGTTATCTAATCTTGTCTAGCTTGTTTAGTCAATCATAGTTTTCAACCATTGAGTTTTCAATTAACCTTTCTAAGTTTGAATTCAAACAATTATTGATTTCTATTTAGGCCTCACTTCACAAGGGTTGATACATAGATCTTTCTCTTTTGGGTTATGTAACTTAGTTTAATTGATTATCCAAATTTGAAAACTATCACTTGTTTGTTCATTCAACCTATCCTCATCATTTTTTGTGCCTTTATTTGGCAAACATAGTCTTTTCTCTAATTGTCTTTTGCCTTATGACTTATACCAACTGATCATATTTATGTTTGATTCCATGTGTCAAGTCTATGTCAAAGTTATTCCAACCTTGTTAGATTAAATCAGATCACATCAACCATTATTTCAAAGTCTAGATTTTGATGTCATTTGGACAAAAGTCCTAGCAGATCATATTTGTTTGAGCCTAGATTTTAACTTCATGTTTAGACGAAAGCCCTAGCAACTCAAATTTTATCTTTCCTAGTTTATACCTTGTTTGGATTAATTTGGCTTATATTTTGAAATTTCAATTTTATTTAGATGCTTGAACTTTTGTGTGTATGACATTTGATATTAAACATTTGAATTTACATTATTTTATGCCAAGTTCTAGCACAAACCATTAAATAGATACAGCTCTATTTTTTTACCATGTTGGAGATATAGCTCCACTTTCAACTTGGCTAGATCACATTTGAACCTTTTGTCCTTTAGACATAGTTTTCAAATCTTGTAGAACTCTAAGCCTTTTTATTTTCAAAGCTTTTATCATTTATGTGGATATGACTATATATACTTATGGTAGAGTCATGCATAATCCAAATTATGATAGAATGGCCACACAAAATGGCTTTGATTTTTATGGCTTAATTCAAGACCCATTTTATGATAACATGGTTTATGAGATGGAATTTTATCCACCTTGCACAAATCAAATCAAGTACCAAATTCAAGACCTCAACTAGGATGATATGGTTGGTGATGAGGAATTAGGTACAAACTTCCATAATGATAATGTTATTTAGGAGATGGATCCATATCCTTATTAAAATAATTGATACATGGAGCAAAGACAAGGAATGACTGAAAATCCAACTCAACACCATGACTAGGATAGTATGGTTTATGAGGAGGACTTGGATGTTTTGGCTTATGTAAGTAATCAAGCCCCAACATGCCCTAGACTTATTCTTACAAGACCTCATCCTATGGTTTGTGTAAAAATTCAAGCTCCATGATGCCTTACCATTACCATTCAAGGAATTCATCTTTTGTTTTGTGTGAGCAATCAAGATCCAAAATGCCCTATCATTATCCAATCCAAACCTCAACCAATTCAATCACAACCTCAACCAACCATTAAAAAAATCTAATCATGATCACAACCTATCATTCAGCCTCAACCAATCAATCAAGCCAAGCATTCAACATTGGTGTATAGAGGATATGATGTCACCCATATGTTATTGATGAAGATTTCTTATGCATAAACTGAGTAAGCCAACTGAATTAACATTTAGAGCTATCAAGGATTTAGTAAGGAATTTATGTTTATTATATTTATATTTCTCATTTTTTCCATGTTTTATTGAGTTTTCATTTGATTTATTCATTATGTTCCTTCCATGATTAGGCTAAAGGATGTTAGATTATTAGTAAGTTCATTTTTCATTATTTTTGAGACTAACTCTATACTAACTTCCTCCTTTGAGTTAAAATCTTAGATCAAAAATGGCATGCCCATTGTGATCAAATAATTTGATAAAGAGAGGAGGTTAGATCAAGTGTTAGTCCATAAAACCATGAAATCAACACACTACCGTACTAACATCTCTAAGCCTATATATCAGGAGGAGCTTAATGAACAAACAACAATTGAAAACCCAACTAAAATGCAAATAACAAAAATATTTACCTTTCTTGAGAGCTCCAAATTATTTTTTCATTAGTTTGCTCAGTTTATACATATTAATGACATATAGCTAAAATAATATCCTCTATGCACCATTATTGAATGCTTGGTTTGATTGATAGCTTTATGGCTTCATTTTAGCATTATAACACTAGGCTTTTACCTTCATGAATATATTTATGCATTATAACTCTACTTTGATTGAGCTTTCTAACTGTAGAGATCTAGGCTTGCTTTTATAGGTTTTCAAATCTCTTGGAATAGGTTAAATCTGACCATGGTTGAGTTTATTAAATTTTGTTGAGTTTGGCATACTCTTAAAATAAATTTTTAGATATTTTCTAAAAGTGACAACTCACAAAGGTAATGAGTGTGTTCTAGGATGTTCTAAGATGCTCTTGAATTTCCTTTTTAGTGATTGATTTGTTAAATTATAAATAAACTTAAATAAGATTTGAAATTGATTTAACTTGTTAATTTATTTTGATTAGGGTGTGCAAGTTAATTAATTATTTTTAGGTATTTGGTCAATTTTTTGATTTTGATTAATTCAATGTGTGTATTTTATTTATTTAATTAATTTATGAGGCCAAATAGATTTAATGCAATGTTATGAATCCAAATTCAATACTAATAGAACTTTTTAAGTTAAATATGTAATGATTGGTAATAATTGGTTTTATAGTCTGATGTAAAGCCATTGGTGGCCAAATTTACATGTCTACACATAGTTGCATCTAGGTACTTATTGTTTTTTCTACTCATACAATGAAATCAAAATTTTATTTTGGGCTTAAAATTGACTACATACATTGTTTGGTTGCTTATTTAAGCTTACATATCTTAATTAGTCAAGTGAATTCATCATATATTCACTCTTATCACACACACAATACCAAACCACTTACACCTAATCAATCGTAAAACATTGACATAAGTCCCAACTAAGATTTCATCATCTCAAAGTCACCTTTCCTAGATATCCTACTTGGATTTCATCACCAAGGGGAGAACCAATTCAATTCATTGGATTATTATAATCTATGTCAATTAGTATATCTTGAATAAGCACCTGACACCCTTATCACTATGATGTGTAAATTGAGGGGGTAGGCCCCAATATTAAGCCACATATTTATTTCCAATGTAGATACCTTTGGGATCCTAAACATAACCTAAAATCAACCATAGAATTATTTTCTAATACCTTCTATACAATCCAAGTTGAGTCACACAATTCTAAAATGTTAAGGCATAAGCCACAAGAAAGACTAAAAATAACCTTAGGATTTAACATGCTTCATTGTGTGTTTTGTTTCTTTGGCTTTTTCTTATCTTCTCTTTGTTTGAGTTGTGAGATTGCTTGTATTTCCCTCCTTCTCTTATCTACATGGTTTTAACTAGGCAATAACTAAGAAACCAAGCAAATCAAGATCCACTTCCTAATCATCCATCTTCTTCCTCTCCCTTATCCATGGAGTACATTTCAGATGTGGAGAGTTATCCCCATCCTTCTAAGAGACTTACCATTCCTCAGACGGTCACCCAAGGTGATGCAAATTTCCCACCTTTGTGGATAATAACCCTATAGCCCTTGAAAATTATCTTAACACCATATCCCACTGTACCCCTACTTTGGTTCGACTTATTGACCCACCCTATGGTATGTCATCTCACCGTATGGGTGACACTCTTATTGACACCATTTCTACCCAACCATTGGTCACCCAAGATTCTTACTCTACTAATAACCCCATGGATACCACCATCCAAAACCAACCCACCCAGCCAACTGACACCCAAACACCTTCTACCTTGACTAATAATGCTTCTAGTATAAGAGCAACCCAACCTTTGGGCACTAGTACTCTACCTACTATGAGAGTACCCTCTACTAGTTTCATCACCAATCCTCTTTTTCTCAATACATCTTCCTCCACTCCATTCTAGAGCTTAGTGGTCCCTATACCTTCTACCCTTCCACATATCAGTTCCAAAGTTACCACCTATTCTCCATCTACTAACCCAACCATACCTCTTACCTAATCTACATTAATCCCTCAATAAATGCCCATGACACAAAATCTAAGCTACATCCTTAACCCATAAGGTTATGTACCTTTACCTTCCACCTAACCACCTATTTCTACATACTCATATGTGGCATCCTCCCAACCACCCATGTCCACATACCACTATGTGGTAACTCCTCAACTTCCCACTGGTTATTTGTATATTACACATACCCAAACCCAACATAATCTACCCTGCAATTATGGGGGTACACAACCACAAGTCAACCTTGTCAAAATGTTAATAGAAAAAATGACTAATTTAGAGTCATATATCTTGGGTGCCCATAACCTCTTATCTTATGACCAAATATGCAACAAACCAATTCATCCATTTATCCCTATTCAGCCTTATCTTCCCCAATCATAACTTCTAAAAAATTTAAAATTTTAGAGCAAAGAAGACCCTCAACAACATCTGGGAGTATTTAGGCATTCTTGCTATTTGATTTCTTATGATGATGCTCTCCTTCTCTACACCTTCTTATGTCTCTATTAGGTCCAACACTAGATTGGTACAATCCTATTACAAATCACTTCCTCTTTTTTCTTGCTCAACTAGCTCAAATTTTCTTAGACCACTTTTCCATAAACATCTCTAAGAAGATTTTCATCACTAATCTCTACTCCATTTAGCAATTTGATGATGAGTCTATAGCCAACTTCATAGACCATTGGATAATCTTGATAAATCAACTCTCTTTCTCTTTTCCCCAACCCAAGCTAATTGAAATCTTTGCTCAGGCTTATGCCAAACACATCTCCTCTACTTTATAGGTTTAGAGCTTTAGGACCTTTGATGAGGCTTTCACCATGGCACATAAATTAAAGAACAAATCCATTGATGAAGGAATGTTGAAATTGAGAAACAAGAATTCAACCTTCAAATCAAATGAGACTCCTTCTTCCAAACCTAACAATTAAACCAACACTAACTCCAAAAATAAAGGAACTAAAAATGTGATTCTCTTTAAAACCACCCCTCCACCTATTGTTAACTTACACAACTCCTCTAATTCTTCCAATCAGAACACTAGGAACCCAAACTACAATAACTAAAAATCAATTTACTCTGCTAGGGGAGTCATATGCTTTGGTCTTAAAAAATTTGTTGAAATTAAACATTATAAAACTCCTATTGATCAAACCTCTATATTAATTCAATTCCTTTTATCTTGTACCAATTTTGTATAAGGAGATTAAATTGTATGCCTTTCACTGTGTCATTAGACATGATGTAATTAGGTGTAACACCTTCAATAACATCATCCAAAATCTCATCGATAAGGGGGAATTTGTGTTGGATAACCCCAACACACCCGTAAACCAATCACTTGACATCTTTAGATAGCCATTTCCTAACCATGCCCCTTATGCAAATAATGAAAAAAATAGAGTAGAGTCCTCTCACAACCACAAAGTCCATATCGTTAACAAATTTTTTAGTCAACTCATTGTTAAGGAATCCATTAATGAAAATACCTTCCCTTCCCCTCCACTTATTGAGGTAGTGGATTCACTCTCCATTCTTTAGGAAAATGAGACTAAGGAAACAACCCCTCCACTTTATCCACTCTTTAAGGTATTTTAGATACCAACCTCTTTTTTGAAAGACATACCAAAAGTGATGGCCATTACCACCATATCCTTATCCTTCATTATATAGAAATCCACTCTTCCTTTGGAAAGCATCCCTAAGGAAGAGAGAACTCTACCTACCTCTTCCATAGGAGACTCATCTTCCCAAGCCTTTGAGTCCTTGATTGAAGAAAAGGATGAGGTAACCACTTCTCTCTCTCCACCCATGGGTTTAACCTTTAAGCTTAGTATCAAAGGGTTCAAACCTATCTATAATCCCTTCTCTAGGCTAGTTCAAAACTCATATTAATTATATCGACCTAATGCATATTGTTTCACATTTTAGCATCATCTCAAGCTTCCCTACCTAACTAATCAAGAGCCCCCAACCATGCCACTGTCATCCCAACCTCATGTTTTCACTATCAAAACCACTATCACCACAACTGAGCCATTAAAAACCTCTACCAATCAAACCATATCTAAACCATCCAAACTAACCCTACCTAAAATAACCAAGTCACTTTCTACCATCCCAGCCAAGCCCACCAAAAGCCTTGGCATCTTCCCTATTTAAAACCTTACTCACCCCTCACTGAAATTGGAATTAACTTCACCAAGCCTATCAAAAAAACCCTAAGCCAAGCCAAAAAAGAAGGTGAAACCACCCAAGATTCCATAAACCAAAACTCTACCTCCCCTTTCTACTTTGTCTTCTATTTTAGGACCTCACCCTTATAACTTAGTAAGGAAACTAACCATCCCAAACAAAAACCCAAATCTAACCACCACTTTTGGTTACAAAATCATGCCTACTTTCATCCTCACCTATTTTTACCAAACCATTTATAACCAAAATGCCTAATTTTATGACATCTACCCAAAGACCTTTCAGCCCCAAGCAATCCATACCAAAGCAATATACCAAGAACATTCCTGTACCCAAATCTCTTACCATCAAAACCATGCCTAAAAGGGATTCCACCTCAAATACCAAACCTAAGACCTCCATGCCTTTACCACCTTTGCTTGAGTCTTACTTAACCATCTTATGTAGGTTATTACAAGCATATTTATTAACCCTACCACCTATCATACCATTTAGCCCACACAACCCTAAACCATCCTGGTATAATGACAAATTCATATGCTCATACCATAGAACACTTGGACAAGATACTGAGAACTATAAATCTCTCCAAGTATTATCCCATCATTTGTATCATGAGGATGAGTAATTATCAAATGAGCCTCCTATAGGCCCATCACTAATTCAAGAACCAAGATCTATCAAACAACATTTACCTACTCCTCCACTCTCACTATAGAGTGAAGATGAACTGAAGCAATCCTCTATCTTGAATCCTCCCCAAATCCATACCATTCATGTGGTCATAGATCATAGTATCAACCAAAGGATAAGGGAAAATCATTCCATAGACATATCCCTCTTCTACCACCATATCAACAACACAACACCAAGCACCCTTACCTTCCAATAAATCTAAGGTGTTAATATTGGGTCCCTCTCAATCTAACCCATCCAAATCAATCCAATGAGTAGATCTAAAATAGATTCACCAAACACTAGTGAAGATTAGTTTGTATGAAATCATCAAAATACATTTCCCCACTACTTCCAAGTGATGATAGAATTTTTTCAATCCATGGAGTTCCAACTAAAAGACCTAAAACCTATAATAGCCTTTGTCAGATCTCTTCAAATTTCAAACCTTATTACTTTTATGGATTTGGAAATACCTTCCATCCATCTAGATGATCCAGATCCTCCCCTCTTCATCACCACATACATCAACCAAACTTGCATCAAGAGGGTCACGATTGATGGGGGAGATAACATCAACATTATATCCCCCCACACATACACCCAACTCAAATTTCTTGATAATATTATTTTAGAAACCTCAATGGTACTTCAATAATTTAATGACACTATGGCCACAAGTTTAGGAACTATTTTACTTCACAATCATCTAGGACCCTTCATGCATCCTAAGCTCTTCTATATAGTATAGGGTGAGTTCTAGTACATCATTTTATATCCCCCCACACATACACCCAACTCAAATTTCTTGATAATATTATTTTAGAAACCTCAATGGTACTTCAATAATTTAATGACATTATGGCCACAAATTTAGGAACTATTTTACTTCACATTCATCTAGGACCCTTCATGCATCCTAAGATCTTTTATATAGTATAGGGTGAGTTCTAGTACATCATTATATAATGTTGATGTTGTCTCCTCCATCAATCATGACCCTCTTGATGCAAGTTTGGTTGATGTATGTGGTGACGAAGAAGGGAGGATCTGGATCATCTAGATGGATGGAAGGTATTTCCAAATCCATAAAAGTAATAAGGTTGGAAATTTGAAGAGCTCTAACAAAGGCTATTATAGGTTTTAGGTCTTTTAGTTGGAACTCCATGGATTGAAAAACTTATATCATCACTTGGAAGTAGTGGGGAAATGTATTTTGATGAGTTCATACATACTCATATTCCCTAGTGTTTGGTGAATATATTTTAGATCTACTCATTAGACTGATTTGGATGGGTTAGATTGAGAGGGACCCAATATGGACACCTTAGGTTTATTGGAAGGTAAGGGTGCTTGGTGTTGTGTTGTTGATATGGTCGTAGAAGAGGGATATGTCTATGGAATGGACACCTTTGATTTTCCCTTAAATACCAAACCTAAGACCTCCATGCCTTTACCACCTTTGCTTGAGTCTTACTTAACTATCTTATGTAGGTTATTACAAGCATCTTTATTAACCCTGCCACCTATCAGACCATTTGACCCACACAACCCTAAACCATCCTGGTATAATGACAAATTCATATGCTCATACCATAGAACACTTGGACATGATATTGAGAACTATAAATCTCTCCAAGTATTATCCAATCATTTGTATCATGAGGATGAGTAATTATTAGATGAGCCTCTTATAAGCCCATCACTAATTCAAGAACCAAGATCTATCAAACAACATTTACCTACTCCTCCTCTCTCACTTTAGAGTGAAGATGAACTGAAGCAATCCTCTATCTTGACTCCTCCCCAAATCCATACCATTCATGTGGTCATAGATCATAGTCTCAACCAAAGGATAAGGGAAAACCAAAGGTGTCCATTCCATAGACATATCCCTCTTTTACCACCATATCAACAACACAACACCAAGAACCCTTACCTTCCAATAAACCTAAGGTGTCCATATTGGGTCCCTCTCAATCTAACCCATCCAAATCAATCCAATGAGTAGATCTAAAATAGATTCACCAAACACTAGTGAAGATGAGTTTGTATGAACTCATCAAAATACATTTCCCCACTACTTCCAAGTGATGATAGAAGTTTTTCAATCCATGGAATTCCAACTAAAAGAACTAAAACCTATAATAGCCTTTGTCAGAGCTCTTCAAATTTCTAACCTTATCACTTTTATGGATTTGGAAATACCTTCCATCCATCTAGATGATCCAGATCCTCCCCTCTTCATCACCACATACATCAACCAAACCTCCATCAAGAGGGTCATGATTGATGGGGGAGATAACTTCAACATTATATCCCCCCATACATACACCCAACTCAAATTTCTTGATAATATTATTTTAGAAACCTCAATGGCACTTCAATAATTTAATGAAACTATGGCCACAAATTTAGGTACTATTTTGCTTCACATTCATCTAGGAACCTTCATGCATCTTGAGCTCTTCTATATAGCATAGGGTGAGTTCTAGTACATCATTTTATTAGGGTTCCCTTGGATTCATTCCATGGTATGCATTCTATCCACCTTTCATCAATGCATATAATTTGAAAAAGAAGGTCAAATTGTTACCATACAAGCTAATTCAAGTCCTTTTACATCATGCAACATGATGTACTGACCCAATGACACTCTCCTTCCTCCATCCAATAAACCT
Organism: Torreya grandis; assembly: GCA_037957365.1. Lineage (NCBI taxonomy): Eukaryota > Viridiplantae > Streptophyta > Pinopsida > Cupressales > Taxaceae > Torreya > Torreya grandis. The sequence goes on along the minus strand of JARHVA010006185.1, from coordinate 845,501 downwards.
TAATTAGTAAAAGATGAAGCACCATCTTCTTCTAACAATGAAGCCTCCACTAGTTCATCCATCCCTTCCACCCAAATCCCCACAACTGACCTTATAGAATCAACCTTCTAATGTCTTTCATTAGGGGAGTATCACCTTTTGACACTAGACACCTTTCCTACTCCTTAAGAGTATGGGGATATTGACCAACAACTTAGTTATGACCCCAATATTAGAGATATTATCCCTTTTGTGCCTTCAACTTGTTAGATCAATTTCATCTATGGGGGACTTGATAAACCCCTTGACACTTTTGTTACCTCTTTCTCACATCGACCATTCACATCTAGTTTATCCTATCTAGATAATCTAGAGTTTGTCAAGATATATATTTATATGTGTACTTGTAAAGGATTTGGTCTAGGTCGATATGAACATGGGTTACATGAATTTTCTCTAATCAAGACCCAAAAACCTCATGAAAATCATGGTCTTAGCTTCATGCCACCTACAAAGCAAACCAACCTACCTCCCACTATGGTCATTGATGAGGAAATCCCATCCTCACCTTCTAGTCCACCATCAACAACTGAATATTCCAACATCTTCCCCCTAACTTTTTTTCATCAACATGATCAGCCTTGGACCCCTAACTTATCAAAAAGATAGGGCAATTATGATTATTCCTCTAACTCATCCTAAAATGGTAACAGATGATGTTCCTACCATTAATATCATTCATTGTTAGGATAATGATTCTATTATGGCATTTCTAGGTGTAGATGATTCTTCTATCCCCAAATCTCTTCCTCTTGAGACCTTAACCATGTTGAATGAATTCATCATGGATATCAACTTGGGTACTCTAGATAACTCACATATTATCAAAATTGGCCAATCACTCACTTCTGAGGAGCTTCAAGACTTCCCCTCTTTCCTAAAAGACCACAACATAGCATTTTCTTGGTCTCACAATGACATGATAAGAATCAAACCCTCCATCATTAACCATAACATAGTCACCAACTATGATTCCAAGCCATTTAAATAGAAACTCAATGAATGCACCCTTGCTTATCTATTCTCTTCAAAGAAGAGCTTCAACATCTCTTATCCATAAATTTAATCCAACCCATTGATTATCCCTAATAGATCTCAAACATCATACCTATCACCAAAGCCACAAGATCACTTTGCATTTATGTGGACTTTCATGGCTTACCCAAAGGATGACTTTTTATTACCAAGCATTGATTAGCTTTTTTTTACAGTTAGCCATGAGATGTTATCTCTTATGGATATATTCTCAAGTTATAATTAGATCTTAATTTCCCCCAAATATCAACACAAAAATATCTTTATCACGCCATGGGGAACATTTTGTTATAGGGTCATGCCTTTTGGACTAGAGAACATTGGTGCAACCTACTAGTGTGCTATGACTTACATCTTTCATGACCTTATTCACAAAATCATCAAATACTATGTTGATGACCTTCTTGGAAAATCCAAATGTTTTAAATATCATTTATTTGTTCTTAAGATTATCTTTGAGTGACTCATCCATTACCATGTCCACCTTAATCCTAAGAAGTGTATTTTCAAGGTCTTGTTAGGAAATTTCATTGGATTTATCATCTCCCTTCAAGGAATCAAGGTTGACCCCAAAAAAATCAAAGCCATCCTCAACATGCCTCATTCTACCCACCTTAATAAAATCTATAGCTTGTAGGGGAAGCTCTAATCCATTCATCACTTTATCTCTCATCTCTTGGATGGATGTCAACCTTTCCACTAGCTTTTGAAGAAAGATGTATCTTTTTAGCAAAATTAATACTATAAAAAGGCCTTTGATTCACTTAAAATTTACCTTATGTCTCTACCTATCCTCATTCCTCCTAAGGAATATTAACATTTATACATTTATATTTCTTCCATTGACCACTCCTTAAGGGCAATGATGGCTCATCAAGATGAGAAACATAAAGAATAAATTATTTACTACATTAGTTGTAAGCTTATAAATCATGAGACTTAGTACACCCATACCTAAAATAATTTCCTTTCCTTGGTCTTTATGACCACTAAACTTCACCATTACCTTCTCAACCATAGAACATTTGTCATAACTAATACCAACCCACTCAAGTATATGCACTCCAAGCCATACCAAAATGAATGTATGGCTAAGTGGCTCATATTTTTAGTTGAGTTTGACCTTAAGTTCATTTATTATAAGTTAATTAAATGGCAAGTCATTTCCAACCAATTTTTGAAGCATAATTAGTAGACAATTAGCCTCTTCAACTTGAGTTTCTAGATGAGTCCATCTTGACCCTCTCTCAATTAGACTTTACCTATCAAGTGACTATGTTCTTCGATGGATAAAAGTGTCAATGTGATGAGGGAGCCAACATCATCCTTATCCCCATTCATGGTGAACCTCTTCCTTTATAATTCAATCTAGATTTTTAATGTACTAATAATATGGCTGAGTATGAAGCCCTAATGATAGGTCTCCAATCTGCATTAGCCTTGGGAGTCAAAATGATAAATATTTTTGGTGATTCTCAAATTATGGTCAATCAAATCAATAAATATTATCAATACAATAATTATGTTTTTCAATAGTAAAAACAATTAGCTAATGCACTCTTAGCATCATTTCAACACTATTGTATCCAAACCACTCTATAATATATAAACAAGTTTGTCGATATGATGGCTTCTCTCACTTCCTAGATCCCATATGCATTCTCTAACTCTAAGTTATATGTAATTATCCATCAAATTACCAAGCCTTCCTATATCAAATTAGATAATCCTACCATCTTCACTATTCAGGAGACCCAACATGACCTTTGGTACCAACAAACCTTCTACTATCTCAACCATTCCATCATCCCTTCCAACCTTTATAAGAATGCTTGAAGAGCATTCATCCAGAACACCTCACATTATACCATAATAGGGGTAATTATTTATAAATGTGGTTTTTATGGTCTCCTTTTCTATTTCTTATGCAATCATGAAGCCTCTTAAAAGAATGCTTGAAGAGCATTCATCCAGAACACCTCACATTATACCATAATAGGGGTAATTATTTATAAATGTGGTTTTTATGGTCTCCTTTTCTATTTCTTATGCAATCATGAAGCCGCTTATGATATCAAATAAATGCATGATGGGATCTATGGGGGGACACTTTAGTGGCTTGACCATTGCTAAATGCATCCTTCACCTTGGATATTATTGGACCACCCTTAACCAAGATTACTATGATTATGTGAAAAAGTGTGTCAAATGTCAACAACATGCTAATTTAAATCATGCACCTAGCTATAGTCTTCAAGTATCCAGATATTGATGGCCCTTCTCATAATGTGGTCTAGATATTATTAGATAAATTAACCCCCATTCTTCATAGTGACATCATTTTATCATTACTGCAATAGAATATTTCACCAAATGGGTAGAGGATCTTCCTCTCATCTCAACCAAATGTGAAAAGATTATTGAATTTATCAACCATCACCAATCTATCATTTCAGTATTCCTCATAAAATTATCACCTACAATGGATAATCTTTCAAAAATAAACAAGTCTAAGTTCTTTATGACATGTTTAGTATCAAGTTAAATTTCTCATCACCTTATCATCCATAAGCTAATGGATAGGTGGAAGCCTATAACAAAAATATCAACCAAATTTTAACTAAAATGGTTAATGCATCTGGTCATGATTAGAATTTACACATCCCCTTCACCTTATAGGCCTATCATACTAGCATTTAAACCCCTATGGGTGTTATGCCTTTATTTTTAATTTTTATAGCCAAGGCTATTTTGCTTATCAAATTCCAAATTCCCTCTCTTTAGATATCCCTACAAGATCTCATTTTTTGAGAGTGATTATCATCAAGAACTTAAGTTATTTGATGAGTGTTATTTAGTCACGCTTACCCACCTTCATGTCTATCAAGAGAAAATAAATCATGATTATAACAAGCACCTCAAAGTGTGAGAGTTCAACATCAGAGACCTTGTCCTCAAGGAAAATCAACATGTCACCAATATGGAGAAAAGCAAGTGGGGCAAGTTTCTTTCAATTGGATTGGACCTTATATCACAATAGATAAGTATGGATCAAAATCTTATTGGTTGTATTTTTTTGAAGGAAAACCATAACCTAATCCTCTCAATGCTTCACATTTATGTCCTTTATTTTGTTAAAAATGGGATCAAATTCAGATTTTGTCTAACTTAAGCTCATCCCTTATTTTATTTTGAGGACAACTAATTAAAGTTGAATCATGTGATTATCTATAACATCCTTAGCCTAATATTAAACATGGGTACCATGGATCTACCTAGGACATGATCTTGATGGTACTTTCCATCCCCTTATAGGATGGATTCCCATGGTCGTTGTCACTTAAACCTCATTTTACCCACTTATCAACATTCTTGAGCTTTAATTTTTGCCTTCATAAAAGGTGAACTTTTAATCCTATATAAGCAAGTTAATGTCATTTAAATCAAAAAAATCAAATGCAAAATCAAGAAAAAATAATCATGGGTCATTTATAGCATTCACAGACTTCTCCCTTGAAGGATAGCTTCCAAAACATATCAAAACTACTCGCTATATGGTAGATTCTCCCTTGAAAGATAGCTATCAAAATCCTTAAACAAAGCTCACGAACTTAGACCACTCCCTTGAAGGATGGATAAGTAAAGAATTTATCAAAGCATAATAATTTCTTAGAAGCTTCCCGCATCGATCTTCTTCCCTCATCCCTCTAAGTAATAACAAAATATCAAGAGACCATTATCAAATCAGAAAAATCAAAATAATTTGGAAGCTACAATCATTTTTCATAAGTAGACTTCCTGCATTCATCAATATACACTTTATATTACATGGACTTGTTTATACTATCTCTTTAATAACCTCCAAAAGAGGCATGCTAGTCTCACAAGAAGGTTCCATCTTCATCCACTTCCCCTTTATAAACCATTAGTAAAGGATTGTGATCTTACTTAACATTATGTACTCAAAACACCTTTTTAATCAAATAATAGATGCTAATACAAAGCATTTGAAGGAATTATGCTCATAAGTTGATCACACTTTGGTTCATTTATTCATTACCAAAGAAGAATTATCATGCCTTCTTATTCTCTCATATCTACTTGTTGATACATTTGTTACGATGTTTGCCTCTTGATTGGCCTATCTTCCTCACATTTAGTTTACTAATCCAAATTACTTTGTGTCAAATACCTTCATCTAATCATATGTAGCTCATTAAAAAAAATTAAAAACCAATTATGTGTCTTATTATGTGTTGAGACTTGTTTAAGTGTTTTCCATCACAAGAACATCTTAGCCATCATAACAAACATACAACCATTACAACATGACCTTTTGTCAGATCATAAGTCAATAACTCATCACATACAGTCCACCTCAACATGTTTTTACTCACAATAAACATCATACCATTTCATTCAAATAACCAAACAATACCAAATAATCATGGAACATCTCTCACTGTTCAAATCATGCATCATCTACCTATGTTATCCATCACATGCCTATCTAGGTAAGAAGGCATAAAGATTATCATATCCAAAATAAAACATAATCATAACATCATGAGAATCCCACAACCTAATTATAACATCATGAGCATCCCATCATATAATCATAAGCATATTATCACCTATCACATCCATACAAACTATGATCCATTAATCCATACCCATGTCATGAATTTAAAGTACATCATCATCATCCATAACCATAACAATAAATCACAAACATCATAATCATGTCCAACTTAGCATAAATGTTATCATATCATACATATAATCACATTATCATCACATAATCATATCAGGATCATCCACTATAACCATGACATCATAATCACATAAACAACATCAATCAATATCAACATCATCATGAACATAAATTAAAGAGCCATGTCATCACATCCCTAGCTATATGAGTCCACATAAACCATGATGACCATAATCACATCACCATCATTTCAAATCATAAAATATCAACATGAATATCATAACCAAGAACCACAAACCATAAACAAAGATCATATCTATAAATAATGATCTCATAATCAACATGATAATCATATATACAAATATGTACATATCCCTCAAAACATGTATACATCTCACTACATCAGCTCACATAATGGTATCAAAATCATATGATATATCAAAAATGTAGTGTCTCACAATAGTCTAGGCCCCTAGAGCATCACTACCTCTTGGAGCCTACCCTATTGTACCTACCTATCCAATTACAAAAGTGGCCCACTAACTTGGTATCATAATGCTAGAACCTCCAATGATCCTAACTCTATACTCACCCCATCGAGGCTCATCTAGTAGATGCCCAAAAACTAAGGCCTCATCATACCAGACCTCTTCCATAGTCATTACATATCTTACCATCGAGATAGTCCCTAGTGGTCCTATAGCTATTAACACTCCTCTTTCCTACTGAAGGGAATGTCTCTCCTATGTAACTAAGGCTAGCTAAGCCCTAGCCTGATCTCTCTCTCCCCTATAAGAGCAATCACTTGACCCTATGTGACATTCCTCTCCTAGGTAACTATTACTAAGGATGTCTCAGCCATAACTAGTACCACTCATGACCAGACCCTCTTAGTGATCAATGCTTGTATACCTAGATCACCCCTCCCATCTGACCTCCATCTCCCCTTATATCCACATCCATGTCCTATTATCCCCCATCATCTCCTTTGAAAACCACTACATCATAGTCAGACTAAAACCATGTAGGATATTAATCTTTAATGCCCACATCATTAATCTCATCCCTAGTTGGTTTCTCCTCACAATCAATAAATACCTTATCTATATTTAGAGAAATTAATGGATACTCAAAGTCCTCCCTCCTATATCTAGGGAACTCGTTGAGAATACCCTATATAAGACCAAACTACCTCCTCACCCTATCAAATGGGATGAGATCAATCTCATTATTGTGCCTCCCAAGTATTCATCTTTACCAATTAATATCTCAACCTCCTTATCCTAATCCTATAAGGTCATAATCACCTCTCCATCACATGTATACAATTTTTAAATCCATATAAACAAAACCATCCCATGGTAGTCCTATAGGTTTGAGTACCTAGATATACTCATAAGCCCAACAATGTAGAACAAACCTAGACTAGTCCCATATCTCCTATGGATGAAGAATCCCTAGAGCTCTTGATAAATATAAATTAATAACATAGGAACCCATACAAAAATTTTATGACCCAATCACATCTCAATGAGCACCCCTAATAATAAGTAAGGGAATCTCCCACTACTAGAATCTAGTAAAGTATAACATGTCAACATTATCATCATAGTGAATAACCACCTTGCATATCTATCCCTTTGATATAATGGTGTGTAGTGGAAACCCATAGAATGCCACCTCACTAACTCAAGGTCCTCTTCATATAAGTGTTCCACCTTCCCATCCCACTCATCACTATCAATATGGTAGATTGGCTCACCCCGTATGGGTATTCGTATGATCCTATAGATGTCCTTAGGTAAAATGGTCATCTCAACTATCAAAAGAAAAAATGTGTTTGTGTCAAAATGCCATCTCTTAATGAGATCCACTAACATCACCATATCTCAAGGTATATATTGGTGGTACCTCATGTTTTTGAGGCCCACATCCATCATATGATCTCAATTAGCATCATTTCTTCCATTGTACCTCATCAAGTATTTAGGGCACTCGATCTATCATCTGTATCTACTCCCATGCATGTAAGGCTTGATAGCCATACTTTAGTTCACATAATCCAACAAACTTTACCTCTCAACATTACCTCTTTACCTTACTCAGACCCTAACCCATTTATTTCTCCTACTTCTTCCTATTATAACCTACTCATCTCAATAACTATGCCTAATCCAACATTTAACTAAGACTTACCCTAAAAATAATTAACCACTACCCTAAACCTTTAACATATCTTATCTTAATCACTACCATTACCTTTTATCATTAAATACTACATTTAACCACTACTTACAATATTCAACTAAACTCTTACCCCAACCCACTAACCCTAACATAAATCACCAACCATAACCCTAACCTAAATCACAAACCAAAACCCTTACCCACTAACTTAAACCTTTACCCTAACATTTCCCCTAAACCTTTAACCATAACTCTAACCTATCATTGAAACATTTTAACTTAAATTACCCCATTTTTAACCTCTTCACATCCACTTACGGTCAAATATTGACCAAGGATGATTCCTTTTATGAACCATCATTGATAAACCATCAACCATCGATGGTCAAGTATTCAACCATCAATGACTACCATAGTGAGCATTGGGTAGTCACTTCTCAACCATCACCAGTTGATAGTGACCACTGACATTCACTATATAATGACTTTTAATGGTCCCCAAACCCTAGGGATTTAAAAAGCTACACAAAAGTAGAACTAGAAACTAATAAAACTGTCATAGCTACCCTTTTACATCACTCATAATAACCTCCCACCCACCCACTTCAAATTATTACCCATAAAATATAAAAAAACTACCAAAACAAACCTTAAAACCTTAGGTCTACATATACACCAACACATCCAACCCATAGCCCTATCCAAACCACTCAACATCAAAAAACAACCATATCCTACCAAATTTAAAACACCCCTACCTCATTTTGTGACCAATAGTGTGAAGGTGCCCTCAAAACTATTATCATGCCTTGTGTTCTACCTCTACCCCTCTATATCTTTGATCACCCTCACTCAACACCTAATTGAAAATTCACTAAATCACTCACACAAACTCTCAACCATCACTATTCTCTCATAGTCACCATGAGATACGCACTGTGGTTTGAAATCCAATAATAAGGACCTAAAAACCCTCGATGGCCTTTTTACCATCACCCTTTTAGGTCTGATTTATGACCACTAATGGTTTATTATGACCATTTAAAATCAACTTCAACCATTTATGGTTAAACACATTGGGATTTTTAACTCCCACTCACCATATTTTCCAGACAACATCATTCTATAATAACAATGTAATCACCTACCACTGGAGCTTACATACTCCACCAAGTAACTGATGACATCAAACTCAAAATTGGAAATTTTGTCTCAAATTTTTCATGATATACCATGACCTTCCCTTGGTCACTTTGAATTTTATGACTAGTTTTCCATCTTGAACAACTTGAACTTGCACTACTTTTGCACACCAACCCAATCATGGCTTCCTGAGAGCACATCCTACCTTGGATACCTATGAATACATTAACCTTGCTTAGGATACTTGATTTTATGAGTAAAATCTAACCTTCATGCCTAAATTTGGTCACTTAGTCCACTTGTCACTTATCCTTCTAACACCACCTATTTTATCAACTATCTCAACCATGGTAACTTAGTCTATGCATGATCTATGATATATCACTTAATCATATTTTGTTTACTTATTTATGCTTAAATACATAACCAACCAAATCAACCTTATCACCCACCTATCTAACTTATCAAACCTATAACCTAATCTATGTTCTCAGGATCACCCACTTTTTATACCCCTGATAACATGACAACCTTTTACACGGTGACTTGAGTTTATAAGTACACCCATATCAGCTATGTCTAATAATGTGGCCTAGTTCACTTATCATTTGTCCTCCTCATAGAAACCTATTTTACTAATCCATTCATCTTACCCATTTTTTCATCCACTTATCACACCTACACTCGACTCTATTTCACCTCATTGATTCCCAATTTGAGGTGGAACACCTCCTCCCATAATTGGGGCATCCAACCTTCTACCAACCTTCCATTTTTTTTAACTCTCTAATATAAATTAAAAAACAAATAGGGGAAAATTATAGACACTATAAAACCACACATGATATTTCTAGATGTCTAACTAACACGTAGACCACCCTTGGACCCCCTCAAGACCACTTGATAAACCTTAACTACCAAACCTAAGTCAAAATGACTAACTTTGACCATTTAACCTTTTGACCTATCGACTATCAGTGATTAACACCTAACCATCAATGGTTAAACCTAACCACTAATGGTCAACCTTTAACTACCTTAAGTGTTAACTCTAATTCAAATCTACCTTATTTTTTTATTCTTATCCACTTGTATAATTATGCATGTTAAGACTAAAAGTAGATGACCCCTAGACACCTTCTTTGAACTTATTATTTCACCTCTCCTTTCTTTCTATAAAAAGAGAGGAGGATAAGGCGAAAGGGAGGGAAATCAACCATAAAAGAGAATAAATATTTATCAGAGCTTTTCATATCAAAACATATTTTATAGATATTATTCTAGTAAACCAATGACTAGGTTAGAGATCCAAAGTGCTACAATTCACCAATCATAACCAAGACACTATTACTCTATCAAAATTGCTCTAGGGATCCATAATGAGTTTTGAGTCACACACCTCAACATTCTTTAGATCAAAAACAAGAAAGTTATGTATCTATTTTCAGTAATTAGTTACTTTATTTCTATCTCATAACTAGCCTTCAACCTAGACCCACCTCCCATAATCAATTGGTAACCTTCCCAACTAGACCTACATTTACCCAGACCAAAACCCATAGTAACCACTTATGCTCACCCTAACTACCAATGGTCTATCCATAACTATTGATGGTTACAAAATTGGTTATGGTGGCCCAACCATCAATGGTTTCACCCCAACCATTGGTGGTCAATATGTGATAATTCTAACAAGCTAATTCCACCTATCAGACCTAACCAAATCCCACTTTTTAACCTTATGTCTAATCATATAACATCACCCTATTTTTTGAACTATGTTTGATTCATTTAGAATTAATATCTAACTATTTATTGCTATAATTAGTTGAATTCATATCTTTTAAGAACTTCTTATATTTGATTTCAATATCTGTTGTTATTTATGCAAGCAATTATCTTTCATTTTTAGAACTTGATTATTTTGAAGTATGGATTGACAACCTCCAAGGAAGCTTGTGCTTCTTGGATCTAGCTTGCTAGGAAATCCACCCTACTATCTAAATAATCAACCACTTATTTAGTGCTTTCTTATCTGTAGTTCATTCTTCTTAAGCCAAAGAGGAGTATCTCCAAACATTTGGATCATAAAGTGAAAACCAAATCTAGGTTCTACTAACCTCACCCTTATTTCAATTTTTACAACTTTATTCTAAGAAATAAAGAAAAAAATTAGTGAAAAATCACCCTAGAGGATATCCATTATATCCTTGGACTACCTATAATAGGCACGCCCATGGTTATAGGAGTACCAAATGGATAGGAGGAGAGGAGAACCTTAGCCATATGGGCAACAAGCTCAAAGAGGATATATCATAAATTAAGAGTTATCTTGTTTGATGTTTATACCTCTTAGATTTTAGATATCTAGAAGATAATGATAGGGATTATGAAATCACAGGTTTTATATCACAAGTCTAATGGTAGGATACCATTGTATGTGATAACCTTATGTCAAACTTATACATGAAATATATGGGATGTTATCTATAGGTCAAAATTCTATAGGGCCTCTTTTATTTCTAAGTTTATGGATATATTAGAGGTTCCTTATGTATCAACCAACTAGGTTTCCCCATGTGATTGATGATAGGTTACCTCAAGCATAGTAGTGATGGTAGGATCAGGTAGCATAGGTCATGCCCCACATGCCAATGATACAAATAGTGAGGAAAGTGGATATTATGTGAAACCTTATGGGAACATTACTATGGTATGGCTAAGCTAGGAGATAATGATACTAGCATTAGCATGGATAGAGATTATAGTCCACTATGCCTAGTGGATGAGCTACATCTAGTGGTGTGTATACAAAGACATATGGGACTCCCTCATCTAGTCATGCTAATATGGTGACCACATTTTGGGCTAGTCATGTGAGAGATCCAAGGGGGAGAGGAGGATTAGGATATCTAATTTCTAGGCCAATGATCAAACTACAATGTGAGAGACTATGGATAGATTAGGCATAATGGGTAGCTGAGAGAAAGGAAATAGATGCAAATGTAGGAGTGATAAAGGTACCACCATAGTAAGAGGATAAATAACCATCTTTAATGCATCATATATTAAGGAATTAGTAGTATGAAAGAGTAGATACAATAGTCATCCCATATGACCCATCAGGCAGGCTAGGATAGAGTTGGGTGATAGAGAGACCATTCAAGCATAACCTAAAATGGGCATAAGTGGTGACTCTGAGATTTAATTTTGGGTGGCAACCTATTGATGAGGTATTTTTAGGATGCATTGATGGAGATAATATGTTTGATGGTCATGTAGATGGCAATATAGTGGTAGGTGACACGCATATAGGTAATAAAAGATAGTTAAAATTTTGCTTAAGTTCATTTGAGATAGATTAGAGATAGATATATTTTTGAGTTATATATATATGATCTAATGTCTATCTATTTTTAATTTTTATATATCCTATGAAATAGGATTCAAGATGGGATTCTTTGGTGATGAGAGCACTTCATAATATTTTTTATGAGGCACTGATGCCATATAACCTAGAGACACTAGAAGATCCGTTAATAGTGTCTATCATAGGTAGTTAGTTTAGACTAGTAGGAGAGGATTTGAGGTGAGTATGGGAATGAAAGGAAGAGTCATAAACACTATAAAGGGTTGGAGTGGGGGAGGTATAGGCATGGTAGGCCTTGGCTCAAGAGAGAGCTACACATATGGCTATTATGACCTAACTACCATAGGTATATTCCCAACTAGTGTAGGTACAGGCCCAAGTGGCCAACCTATAGGGATAAGTGATAGGTCTAAGATCTTGGACAACCTCTTTATATTTTACTATTCAAATGGGATAGTTTGAGGCATATATGGGTAGTGTATCTAGGCCATGAGATAGATATAATAAACCTGAATTGTAGAGTTAGGGTGATGTATATTGGTTGTACTTTGTATCAAAGTATCACACACACACACACACACACACACACACACACACACACACACACACACACACACACACACACACACACACACAATATAATACATACATATGCATATACATATATATTGCATTTTTGGCATTTAGATGTTGATCTGATGTGTTTATATTATGGTTGTGGTTTTCAATGCTTGGATATATTTATTTTGAGAACATGTATTTAGCTTTTATTGTATATGATATAGGAAATATATGATTTATTGTTTATTTTCTAGCCTTATGTAAGACACATGCATGGTTAAAAAAAATAAGTGAATTTTTTTTGTCTAAGTGTAATTAATAAAAAATGCACTCCACACTATTTCATGTTTGGAAAATGTGTAATAACATAAAATGACTAATTATAAGAAACCAACGAGTGGTAAATAAGATGGAAAAAATTTATTTTTAAACCATGAAAAACATCTTTTGGCACCAAATTAAAATGAGTAAAATCACACCAAATCATGTTGGGAAGTATGAAAATAATGAAATAAAATAGAAATCACGTAAAATAAAAATGGTATAAAAATAAATAAATAAATTCAATCAATCATACTAAATCATGTCGGGAAGTATAAAATTAAAAAAAATTGGTCTTAAATTTATCACACTAATTCAAGCTGGGAAGTATGAAAATTTCAAGAAATGGCTGGATTCTTACATGCAATCAGAAAAGAAGAAGATAAAAATGAAAGAGTAAATGAGTAAGCATAAAACATACTAAATCAAGTTATCAAGCATGTTAATAACTTATAAATTCATAATCAGTCAAATTTTATCTCATATTTGACACATGTAATTTTATTGTAACTTAGATTATTGGAAAATTTTGTGAGGAAGGCCAAGTCCTATCCATGGTCTTACACTATAACTCACAAAGGGAACACCAATGAGGTAAAATGAATGTGAAAATTTGGTAAAAAGTGTATGTTTGTAAATAAGAAGATGAAATTTTGGTAATTTGTGAGGAAGGCTAGGTCCTATCCATGGTCTTATAATGTAACTCATAAATGAAATCCTTAGGGTAGTGATCAGTGAACAAAGTAATATTTCTCAAGGGGAAATATTAAGATTGTATGGAGTGAAAAAAGGGAATGTAAAAATCATAACTTACACATCTTATGAGGATACCCTAGGATACAAGAGGCATACAAAGGACATGAAAAGACACTAAGTGACTAGTGACCATCAATATTCAAAGGAAACATGTTCGCTATAGACATAAAGATATGTAGGAAAATAAGCATGATACTAAGATTAACTCATGAAGGTAGATTTGTATAATAAAAATAAAATGGACCTACATTCCCATGACATGTTACCCATTCCTTAGGACCCCTTACAAAGTTGTTGGTCTATTTTTAAGATTGATTACTTGCATGAGAAAGTAGGTAGCACTAAAAGATTTTTTTATTCTCCTTTTCTAATCTACTGGCCTACCAAACCCCAATGGACCTTGGCTCTACTATGAATCCAACTATGGAGTTTGATATTTGACTAGAAGAAGGAGATGTGCTTTGAATCATGTCTTTTAATGTGATTTGACTTTTAATAATTTTTAATTTTTGCTTTTTGGATCATTTCCTTTTATTAAATGATTTGGATTTTGAATGTTTTTAAGGATTTTTAATATTTCTCCTCCATACAGAATTGGAATGAAAAATCATGAGAGATAAATTAATACACACAAATGAGATGTAGGCTTAGGCTAAAGGAAGATAAATGACCAAAGACAAGATTGACTAGAACACCTAATCTTAACAATTAACCAACATGTTATCTCAAGTCTTAACCATGTATATGCTTGGTTTCTAAAAAGTAAATAAAGGGATTAAAGGAGATCCAAAATGTATCGGTGATAGGAAAGTATAATGAGATGAATTGTTTGCTAACTTATCACATGGTATAGAAGGAAAGAATAAAGGGAACAGGGTTTGTATAACCAAGTCATAATGACATATATCCATGTTTATAGAGATAAGAAAGAAAACAATCATGAAAAGAGAACAAGGGAGTTTTTAATAAATAAAATCAAGAAGAAAAAGAAGGAAATGATAGAGAAGACATCCATAAGAAAACATAAATGACATAATAAGAAATATAAAGTATGAAATCACCATGTAAGATAAATAATAATTTGACATAATGTCAAATGATATAAAAAATAGATAAAGACAAAGTTAGAGCACATATCTAACCCAAATGAAAATGTAAAAAAACCATGCATGTGCTCATAAGTACTTATATATTTCCCCATACACATTATCCAAAACATCTGATAAGTCTCTATGAAGTTGAATGCAAACTATAGCTAATGTCTCATCTATCTTCAATGAAAACTAGATAAATATTTCATGTCTAATGTCCTCAGCATATGTTAGGATCTTAGAGTACAATTGATTAATTTTGTATAAGCAACTAAACATGGAATTGAAACCAGAAGTAATAAGCAACTAGAAATCAAAAACAACAAATAATAGGAGATACGAGAAACAACCAATTTGTATTAAACTATTCTAGAAGGAAATATAATGAAGAAATATCTCTCTTCTCACACCTCACAGATGTATAGTAATTCTCCCTCAAGAGTTCTCTCTCTCTCTCAATCAATTACAATCAATTTAATTACTGAATTATTCCCCAATTACAATACTACCCCATGGGTCTCTTAAATAGAATTGAAAGCAAACAATAATTAGAAAAACATACTCAAAACTAATTTTAGTCTTTACATGCAAACTAACTATTCTCCTAAAAATAGAAATTCTAGAAATGCCTGGAAACACATAAAAGTCAGTGTCAGTCTAAAGATGACTGATGTCGGCCAACCCCTAATCAATGTCAATTGGTTCTGACTAATACCAGTCAACCCCTAACTGATGTTGGTTGGTTCTGACCAATGTCAATTATTGTGTAAGCCCAAAAACCTCCACATTAGCTCATTAGTGAAGCTTTTAGCTCCACAACTCAACAATCTCCCACTTGGAGATAAATAGCTACACTTGTACATGTATAACAACATCCTCTAAACATCTCTAGCTTGTTTCTCCCTCTTCAAGTTCAATCTTGAAGACCAAAAAAAGTTGAATGAAGATTCAACTTCTTCTTTGTTACCAGCTTTGTTAACATATCAACAGGGTTCTTATCCATATGAATCTTTTCCAGCATCCCCCAATACCTATCTAATGAAGTGGTACCTAAGCTGTATATGTTTGGTTCTTGAATGAAAGGCTGAATTCTTTGCCAAATGAATTGCACTTTGGCTATCACTGTACAATCTACAACTCTCTTGCTCCTTTCCCAACTCTTCCATGAACTAAGTCATCCAAATCATTTCCTTGCTAGCCTCTGTGACTGCAATGTATTCTACCTCTGTAGTAGACAAGGCAACAAACTTCTACAACTTTGAAATCGAGCTAACCGTTATTCCACCAATAGTGAACACATATCTTGTGGTGCTTCTCCTACCATCTAAGTCACCTACCATATCTGAATCTACATACCCATATAGAGAAGTGTTTGACCCTCCATAGCATAAATGCCTACTTTTGGTCCCTCTTAGATATCTGAGAATCCACTGAACTACTTTCTAGTGTTCCTTTCCTAGATTGGCCATAAACCTGCTGACAACTCCCACTACTTGGGCAAAATTTGGTCTAGTACATACCATTACATACATCAAGATCCCAACTACTAAAGCATATGGAACTCTACTCATGTACTCAACCTCATCATGTGATTTAGGACACTGTTCTTTGCTCAACTTGAAGTGTCTAGCCATAAGTGTCCTTAACGATTTTGAATCCTGCATATTGAACCTCTCCAACACCTTATTCACATAATCCTCTTGAGACAAAATCAAACTGTGATTTTTCTTATCTCTCTTAATACTCATGCTAAGGATTTTCTTTGCTGCTCCTAAATCCTTCATGGAAAATGTGTGAGCTAATTTTACCTTAAGCTCAGTAATTTCTTGCATGTGTGAACTTGCAACAAGAATATCATCTACATACAGTAATAGGATAATATAACTACCATTATCCAATCTATTAAAATAAACACAATGGTCTGATTGACATTTACTAAAGCCATGCTCTATCATAAACATGTCAAACCTCAAATACCATTGTCTTGGAGCTTGCTTAAGACCATATAAGCTTTTCTTCAACTTGCACACAAGTTTCTCCTTACCTTTGACCTCAAAACTTTTCGATTGATCCATATCTTAAATGTGTCAAAAACATCAGATTTCCTCTTTATGCAATAAACCCATACCTTTCTTGTAGCATCATCAATGAAAGAAACATAATACTGTGATCCTCCAATAGAAGCTACCTGAGCTGATCCCCACACATCTGTGTGAACAAGCTCCAACTTGTGCTTCTTCTTTGTTGACCCAATTTTGAGAAACCTCACTTTCTTCTATTTCCCAAAAATACAATGCTCACATAAATCTAGATCTATGCTTTTCAAATTTGAAAGCTTACCTTTTGACTTAAGAACATTCATTCCCTTCTCACTCATGTGACCAATCCTATAGTGCCACAACTTTGCATCTACATCTGAAGTAGATAAAATAGAAGGAGAATAATCAGTAATACAAGTAGATAGATAAAGTGTACCTACTCTCTTACCTTTTACTAATACAAGTGCACGCTTGGAAACTTTCCAAGATTTAGCTGTGAGAGTTACTGTGCAACCCTCATCACCCAACTTTCCTACAGCAATTTGATTCCTCTTTAGGATGGGTACATGCATGGCATCCTTCAACACCCATGTGTTTCCATTCTGCAATTTCAGATGCACTTTTCCTTTGTCAATAATTTTACAAGGCTCACCATCCCCTAAATAAACTTTTCCAAAATCTCCATGGACATAATCATTAAAAAATTCTCTATTTGGGGTTGCATGGAAAGAGGCACCAGAATCTAAAACCCATGATTCTACTTTATTATCCAAAGAAAATGTAAGATCATTTTGTGCAACAATACCTACAACTTTTGCTTCTTTATTACCTTCATGTTGATTTTCTTTGTTATCCTTCAACCAACAATCTTTCTTTGCATGCCCTTTCTTTCCACAATTCTAGCAGGTTATTCTTCCATTTCTAGATTTGGATCTACTTCCCATCTTTGACCTTGATTTCCCTTGCTTGCCCTTCTCTCTTTGCCTTCCCCTGCTTTCAACACTTAAAGCATTACCTGATGTTTCCCCTGTGCTTTTCCTGTGATTTTTTTCATTCAAGATTACACTAACAACATCATCAACTTTCAAGATATTTGAAGCAAATGTAGTATTACTAACTACCATTACCAGACTATGCCAACTTTCAAGTAAAGAGCATAAGATTAAGAGAACCTTAATTTCATCATCAAAAACTATTTTTTGACTGAATTTAACTGATTTACTATTGTATGGAAATCATTAAGATGACTAGATATAGATCCACCTTCCTACATTTGTAAATTAAATAATTGCTTCATAAGATATACCTTATTTGAAGCTGAGGGTTTTTCATATAAATTTGCCAAAGTATCCATTAACTCTACCGTTGTCTTTGCCTATGATAAGTTGGAAAACACAAAAGCTACCAGGCTCAACCTTATAGATCCAAGAGCCTTTCTATCAAGAACATTCCATTCTTCATCTTTCATATCTGTGGGCTTCCTTAAAACCCCACCCAATGGTAAATACAAATCTTTTTGATACAGATAATCTTCAATATGCATCCTCCATAATTGATAATTCTTGCCATTGAATTTCTCCATTCTTAGTTTACTTTCTTCTACCATTGCTTTACTCCCACTCAATCAGAACCCCTGTGAGTGAATTATGTAATCAATAAACACTAACACGCTCTGATACCAATTGTTAGTGTTTAGAGCTCTGATACCAGTTTTTGAGATCTTAGAGTACAATTGATTACTTTTGTATAAGCAACTAAACATGAAATTGAAACCAGAAGTAATAAGTAACTAGAAATCACAAACAACAAATAATAGGAGATATGAGAAATAACCAATCTATATTAAACTCTTCTAGAAAGAGATACAATGAAGAAATCTCTCTCTTCTCACACCTCACAGATGTACAGTAATTCTCCCTCAAGAGTTCTCTCTCTCTCTCTCTCAATCAATTACAATCAATTCAATTACTGAATTGTTCCCCAATTACAATAATGCCCCATGGGTCTCTTAAATAGAATTGAAAGCAAACAATAATTAGAAAAATAGACTCAAGACTAATTTTAGTCTTTACATGCAAACTAATTGTTCTCCTAAAAATAGCAATTCTGGAAACACCTAGAAATGCATAGAAGTCGGTGTCAGTCTGAAGATGACTGATGCCAGCCAACCCCTAACTGATGTCAGTTGGTTCTAATTGATTCTGACTGATGCCAGTTGACCCCTAACCGATGTTGGTTGGTTCTGACTATTGTTGATTACTGTGTAAGCCCAACAACCTCCACATTAGCTCATTAGTGAAGCTTTTAGCTCCATAACTCAATGACATAAAAGGTAGGGATGCTTGATGGATCATATTGAGGAGGGATATTAGGCAAGGGATTCTCAAGAGAATGCATGGGAGTGGACTATATATGAGATGAAGGGATCACTAGTGAGGAAGGAGCCATGGGTGAGGGACTTATAGGTAGAGAAGGATCCATAGGTTAGGGAAGGCCTTGGGGTGAAGGATTCATGGGTGGAGGAATATGAGGTGAAGAAGGGACCACAAGAGGAAATGTAACCATAGGAGGTGAAACCATGGGATAATAAAAGGGAGCCTTCTTACAATAATAAAGTATGGGAGGAATGGTAGAAGGTATACATATAGTTAAAAGGTGATCTTTAAGATGATGTTGAAGAATACAACAACAATCGGTGTGATGGGTGCCACATTGGTGCAAAAAATAATACATCTCTCCATACTTTGTAATATACATAGGTAGTAGCTTTGGAGGAGGTATGGCCTTGTCTAAAGACTGAAGGGTAGAAGTATGCAAAGTGTTAATATATTATTTTAGCTTGTGATAATGCATGGATGAATGGTTATCTATGCCATGGAAGTAATAGATACACCTATGAGGAGTCTTGGTAGAGGTACTCATAGGAGGAGGTGTAATAAAAATGGAAGGAGCTTGAGAAGGCTCATCATCCATATTATATGCTTAATTTACACCCTTGGAGAGGGTTATTCAAGCTTTCTATAGCTAAGTTACACAATGAGAATAACCCTAGGCTATGGGTCACCTATGTTGGGGTTGGTGACATAGTTCATAAAGAACTCATAACCAGTAGGATCTCTCTTGCAAACCATTACCACAACACCAATAGTATAGACATTATACATAGAGAATGAACTATGCACAAAAGAGTCTCTATAAATGTATTCACAATTATCCATGTGGGTCTCCACAATTACCAAGTAAGAAATACACAAGAGTGCCTATTAAATAGGCAAGGTAGATTATTTGGTATAACCAAATATTGTTGCATGAATAAACATAAATTTGGAGTTTCTATTATTATTGTACACTCAAAAAATATGTGTAAAAAATATAATAACATCTCCAACAATAAATAACATCCTAAAATAATGCTTACACACTTTAATCCAACACCCTCCCTTAAGCACATAATAGGGAGTGAAAAAAGAGAAAGCAAAGAGACTGATGGGTCCTAACAACAAGGCCTAATCAGGTACCCATCTACAAATCATAGTGAAATACAAAATGTCCCTATGGTAACTAATACATCTTATTGGAATACATGGGTGATGAATCACTATAACCACCAAGTTAACTAGGAATTGGTACTATATATGAGGCTAACTCTATAAAAAACATTGATCTCAAAACACTGGAAAAAAGAGTCACCAAGGATGAAATGTATCACCGCAAGGTACCCAAAAACTAGTAACAACTAAAGTCAAGAGAACAAAAAACATAGGTTACAAGGTGTCCCAATAAAGTAAATGGCTCAATACTTGAAAATAACTATGAAAATGGTGCACTAGATGGAACGAAGGCCATCAAATATAAATGCACTTGGTGGACTCAAAAGTCTCAATAGAACTCAAATCTACATAAGTGGTCTAGATCCACTACTTGATAAAAAAATGACATTAGATTGCATTAGAATACCTCTTATGAAAAGATATTTTAAGAGGTGTCAATAGTTAAAAATGGCTCACCAACTAAATTAGATATACTACCTGAAGTTGTAGTGCACCAAGGGTTAGCAAGGAACATGATAAATGAAGTAGTATGATTTGCACCATACCCCCTCATACTATTGACTAAGTGGAGTGATACAAAAAATTTATGTATGAGTGGACTAAATCCACTACTCAAACACTAACATGATGACACTATATTCACCAAAATGGCTAATCTTCAAAAGGAAATCAAGCTCCATAATAAATCTGAAGGAGATTGTCAACTATAAAAAAATGGTGAAGATACAGAACAAATATCTCTCAAGAAAATGACCCTATTGGTGATGGGTTAGTCAATAATTTAAGAGTAAGTACTCAATATGGATCATATAAACATAAATAAAAATACTCCATTACTCTCAGTGTGACCACAAATAAAGATCCCATATAATAAAAAACACTAGATAATGTATAAAACCCAGAATGCAATCAATTTTTAGAAGACACCATCAAGAACAAGAGAGTTGATCCTAAAACAAAGGAGTGGTTTTTGACACAAAAATTACTCAAGAATATAAGACATCAGGCTCTACTAAAAATGCATCCATGATCACAAAAGTGGCACAAAAAATATAATTCACATTAAATAAATGGGACGTCAAACTCTAGTGATAATGTATCCATGAGTGCAAAGTGTGATGCCAAGGACAACAATATGGATCAAGAGGGTACAAGTGCAATAATAATGACCTCCAAAAAATGAAGGTAATAAGGAGTGAGAACAAGTTGATTTTATTTAAGAGGGGGTATGACCTCCTACCAGACCTCACCCTCCATCTTTGATAATCGAGAGAAAACCATATAATTAAATCTCATTTACAATAATAATATTATTTTAAAATAATAATAAAAAATATCCTTTACAAATTTTCCCATTTAAAAAAACCCCATAAGAAATATCCTCCACCTCTTTAAGAAGGTGATGGCCCCTCCACTTAAATTATACGTTAATAAAGATTATCTCCATCTTTATAAAAAATAACCCAACCCTCTTAAATATTTTGGAAGGAGAAAAAATAAAATGGGTTTAGACCATAAGACCTCCTACTAAGTGGAAGAATTTATAAAAATAACTAAGGCAATTATGCCACTTCAACAAATAAATTTGTCTCACCTAACAAAATTATATTTAAATTTGAATTGAATTGAAATAAATTAATAAACCTTAGATGATGTGAATTTGGTCATTGGCCAGTTGATGGGGCCTCAATATGAGTGATGTGGAGAGAATTAGGAGGATAAAACAAAATACTAGTAGTGAGGAAAATAAGTAGCTCAACTTTTACATGCCAAATGAAGGTCATTTGTCTACCACTAAGGCCATAATACATAGGTGTGTACCTCTTATACAAATATCTTGGTGGTGAAGTATCTATCTACAAGTCTAGTTTTGGGTGGAATCATGGAGTAGGTAGATGGTTTTTATCGACATGATTTGAGCATGAAAATAAGGAGGACAAATAAAAATACCCTAAATGTTATGCATAATCCATGAAGATGCAGATCATGGTGGACCTCATAGTAGATCTACAAGTCATTTGAACAAACCATAAATGGTTACAAGTATGTTTGGGACCTAGAGTGAAGTATGTTGACATCTCTCCAAATTTATGCAAGTCTTAAAATCTCACTCAGATAGATGACTCCTACATATAATGACCTAGTTAAGGCAAGACAAAAAAATTGATGTCACTGAAGCCATCCAAAAAATGTTGTGTAATAGTGGAATCCAAATGAATGATGAGAATAGATGTCAAGCGAGCCCTGGTAAGACCATGGATGTTAAGCTCAAATGCATAAAAATATCATCATCAAATTGATTATAACCTTGATCAGGATGTGAAAAGAGCTGAGTCGAGATGTCATGATGTTGAGCTCACTATAAGAGGAGTGATAAGTAAGACACATGATCTGAGTAAAGATGTCACCAAATCTAGATCTATTATGTATGGATCAAGGTCTAAGTACATATAAGCCTTTCAAGCCAACCAATAAAATTATCAACATATTTTTTAAAAGGTAAACTATGTTTATAGAATCTATGCCATCATGAGACATTCATATCAAATTTAAGTTCCTCAATAATTGAAAAAAATAGAGAGCTTGGCATCTAATGAAAAGGCCCTACAAAAACCTTAGAATAGTTTTACATCCACCTTAAAATAAATAAATTCCATGATGCTTAGCCAACGTAGATCTGAAGTAAAAATCATCATAGTCAAAAGCCAAATCAAGATAAGAAATACAAGGTGAACGTTGTCAATAAGCTAATAATGCATACGATTGTGTGAGAACTATTCCTTTGTAATATAGATTAATGCCAAGACTAAATACAAAAATTAAAAATCTAAGTTTGAGAAAATAAAAAACTAAAGCAAAAAATGCCTGATCAAACCCTTAATGTATGGTTGGTATATGGCCTACAAAAGGAGCCTTCACATATATGTATGATCTTATATGGCATAATAAAAGAACTTAGATCATAAAGAACTCATAACCAATAGGATCTCTCCTGCAAACCATTACCATAGCACCAATAGTATAGACATTATACATAGAGAGAAAAATATGCACAAAAGAGTCTTTCTAAATGTATTCAAAATTATCTATGTGGGTCTCCATAATGACCAAGTAAAAAATACACATGAGTACCTATTAAATAGGAAAGGTAGGTTGTTTTGTGCAACCAAATATTATTGCATGAATAATCATAAATTTGGAATTTTTATTATTATTGTGCACAAAATATAAAATCATCTCTAACAATAAACAAACTCCCAAAATAATGCTTACATGTTCTACTCCAACAGTTGGACCTCCAGATTAGGTTGACTTCCTCTTTGATGCTCACCTAAAACTAAAGATAAACTAATGCTTCAAAAGTAAAAGGGTTAAAAAGGGGAAAAGACTCCTAAGAGAGTGAACTAGGTGATGCACCAAATTTAAATGAATACTCATCTATGCTTGAACCCACACTAGATTAGTCATAAGACAACTACAACTTGCATGATCTTAAGATCAAGTTAACACACTAGAAATGATTTGGGTAGAACACTAATCCAGACCTGCAAGATCTTGAAAATAATTTAAAAAGGCAAGTATAAGGCTAATAGACTAGGAAAAATATCCTTCATGAATCCACCAAGCACAAGCATACTGAAGCACTAATCAAAGACAAGATATAGGCAAAGAAATCATCTCTTTACTTCAAGAGGTAGTTCTTAAAATATTTTGACATGGTATAGCCTAATCAAATAAGCACACTTTTGTAAATGTCTCAATGAGCATCCATCTCCCAGAAAGATTAAAAAGTCTAAAAAATTGGGAACCTTTTCTAAGGAGAAGAGAATGGGATAATATAGGAGAAGGGGAGAAAAGAGAAGAGGGAACATGTTTCAAGAATAATTAATGATATTCTACTTCTCCAACCACCAAATAATTATCTTTTATCTTCATTCCATATTCTACTTGACTTCTTATGTATAAGGACAAAATCCTCATATCTATGAACTAGACTGAGCTCTAGTTATGTCTACTTTGGGTGGATATATATCATGAACATGGTTCAAGATGCTACTTTATTGATTACACATAGCTACCCCTTTCTTTGATAACTAGACCTAGGTCTCCTATAGAGGAAAACCAATATAAAATTATCAATTTCCCTATAGTGTTTATATATGGTAGTTTGCTTGATTCCTAGTCCCTTTTTACAATAAGTTACCACCCTTTGGCCTATATTAGGTCTAAAAGACCTATCTGGGATCTCTACTAAAAATTATTGGTCCTTATTATTTATCCTAGTTTAACTCGAGTTAAGTTTGAGCTTGGTTTCATATGTTTTTTGCTAGATCAGGTCCATTCATTTGCTTTGCTCAAGCTAAAATACTCCATCAACCTCAGTTTAAAATTTCCCAACTCAATCCTTTATTCCTTAGTTGTTGATAAATTAACTTGTGCTTCATTGACTTGTTGACTTTTGCTCACTCCATCAAATCTCCTCTAATAGGTTAAATGTATGTTGTTAGATCTTCTAGCTAAGTTTACATGTTGTTGACAGTTGACATCCATGTATTTGGTCCTTAGATATACTCATTATTTTATCTAATCTCATTCTTATGACACATGATATCCTCTAAGCTCCTTGAACTTTTAACTTGATCATGCACCAGTAGATTTCAATCCATGATTAAACATGATCCATTGATCTATCTGGGCTCATTTTCTTGTCAGTTAACATGCACCATTAGATCTCAGCTTGATGAACCTTACCATAGGATCTTGTTGTTTTAATTATAATGGATACTTCATGGGGCTTAAGATTGACATCTGCATAAATGTCCTTGGATTTTTCAAATCCAAACAACTACTTATAGAGGCCCAAACTTAATGTATGCATGCCCATCATACGATATTCAAATCCCAATGGCTATTTGCCATGTCTTGAATTTGACACTTGCATGAAGGTCACCAATTTCCCTAAGCCATTTCCTTTAGACTTCTGTTTAGGACACTTTGCTACAAAATGCCCCTTTGGCCTTTTGGTCTAGGACATTTTGCTTGAAGAAAGACCCTTTGGGAAAATTATTCAAACAATTTTCTTGAAAGAAATTTTGTACTTAGGCACTTTACAAAAATAAAATGACCATTCAGGCTTTGTCATAATGCACCTTTTAGTAAATAATAAGTACCCTTCGAAAAAATTGTTTAGGACACTTTGCTTGAAAATTACCCTTAGGAAAAAGTGTTTGGGACAGTTTGCTATAAAAACATGACCTTTTGGGAAAATGTATAGGATAGTTTGCCTGAAAAAGTGACCCTTTTTAAATTTTACCTTGGACCTTTTGGTGAAGAAATACCCTTTGGGATTCTTAAAGGGACCACTTTCGCTAAAAAATACCCTTCAAGCTTTTTGTTTGGTACACTTTTTGAGAGAATGATCCTTCAAGATTTATATTTTGAGAAAAATGTCCAAAAAAATTCTTGATACTTAGCCCAAAAGACATGAAACAAATCTCCTAAAAGAAATAGCACAGCCTTTTTTGATGCAGACAATTTCTCCAAAATAAAAGGTCTTAAAGGAAATTGTTGCATAACAATTTTCTTGAGATAAATCTATCTTCCTCTTTTACTTCAAACATTTTATCTAAAAGAATTATTACCTTAAAAATTTTTGTCTCAAACAATTTGTCCAAAAGAACCTTCAAAACTTAACCAAAAAAAGGTCCCAAAGAATGTAGATTAGTAGTAAAAAGGCCAAAAGAATTCCAAAGTAAAGACTAAGCCCAAAAAGGTTTTGTAATTATCTTTTCTAAGGTATATAAGCCCTTTTAAACTTGTACACAAAATTAATGTTGACCTTTAAATCTCTGAAACTCTACTCATCTTGTCCATCTAGGCACAATCTTGGTATGTGGGTCAAAATTGGCCAACATCTTTGACAACTCATAGGAAAGCATGCCTGCTATGCTTGAGCACCTTGACCACTTACTTTGTCTAGTCCATTGGGCATGTATTCATTAGCCTCTATAATTGACCTGGTTTATAAATGGATACAAGGCTAACCATTTCCAAAACTTCCTCTTGAAATAACAAGGACAAAAGAACAACAATAAAATCAAAGGCAAGTGCACATAAGAACTTATAGGAATGAAAAACAACTAACCTACTAAACAAAATGTGTATAAAGGCACTTAGAAAAAAACATGAAAACTAATCTAATATTTACAAGGTTACAATTTACTAGTACCTTCCACTTGGGTTAAATGGAAAACTTTAAGTGTCATTCACTTGTGATAAAAACAAGATGAAAAATTCCTTGACTTTTAGATCTCATGATATGTGAGATAAGATGATTGGTTGTTTATCCTTTTAGAATTTTCTAAAGTGGTTGAAATAGGAAAAACATGTCTCCAATATAGACATATTGGTCCGTTCCTTTAAGGCCTACCTCATATTGGACTATAAAAGCATCTGCAACCTTCTCATTTGATGGCTTAATTTTGTTCTCTAAATGAATCACAACATGTGATGGCTCCTCTCTGTCATCCTCCATATGATCCAAGTACCCAATAGGGAATCCTTTTGTCAATATGAATGTCGAGTAGTCAAAGTTTACCTAACTCCTATATTTTGATACCCCATCATTATGTTCCTTAGGCATAATTAGATCATAGTTTCCTTGGAGAGGAATATAACTTACTTTTAAGACCTTAAACAAGTCTTCCAATATGAATATAGCTACAATTACAACCTATGATGACTCACTATGATCATGCTCAAAATACGCATTTTGACTAGCTACTTTTTGGATCTACTTACCTAAAGGTATAGGTGTGTCATCCAAGCTTGAAAACAAATCTTCAAGTTTATCCCAGAGGTGTACCTCCTCTTGGTCATATGTAGGGATACAAATCTTAACCTCATCAAGACTCAATCTATATAAAATAGATTGGTCTTCTTACTCTGAAGAGGGGGAGGTTCATCTTTGCAAGCAAGGTCTAATTCATCATGTTTTTTATGCTTTTTATTAGTATGTTCATCAAACTACATTGCTTGAGCACTTGAGATGTCTTCTTCATTAACCTCATTCAAGGTTTCATCTTTCTTTTCAACTATAAATGAGGTTTGGTGTGATCATCCAAGGTCTAACACATTACACTTGTCTTTCTCAACTTTATGCTCTGATCTACTTTCCTCTTATTCCAAACTATCAAGGCCTTCTTTATTTGACACCTCATCTTGAAGTGTACCCACCTTGGATACCTGGTCTTGATCCTCTTCTTTATCTATGTAGAAAGGACCTTTAGTATTACATTCAAAATCTACTCTATTATCATCTTGAGGGTTGTCCTCATCAAGGTCCAGTTCATTAGTATCAAAGCCATGTCAAGAAGGTTGGTCTAAACCTAAATTTTCCCCTTTTGGATGAAGTGGAATACCTATCATGATATATTCATCATAGACACTTGTGTTTTCCTCTTTAGGCTCATCTATGAATACAATCTCCTCCTTTATCCTTTGTATAATAGGTTCTTCCTTCATGGGGGAGATGGTGGGAGGGTGAAGAAGTTCACCTTGCTTGCAACATAGGAGAGTATCCTTACAACTAGGGACCTTAAAATCTCTTTTAGGCAAATATTAAGGAAATAAGAGAGACTCTTGAAAATCTTGTATACCAATCTCATTGAGTTGAGCTATGGTTACTTGATTCATTTCCTGCACAACTAACATTTCCTCTATAAGAACTAGTTCTTAGACTATTTCAACTGACACCTCTTCCTTATTTATGCCCTTCTAAATTGATTTCCATGTTGGAAATGAGTATGGAACAAACACTTTTGCTTCTTTTTTAATGGTTATACAATAGGGTGGCCTTACAAGTGAGGGCATGACATAGCCAGGGTCGAAATTTTTGGGGAAGATCCATAATGGGATGACTTCATATTCTTGAGTGGGAATGGGCATAGGGGTAAGAGAAAGAAAACTGATTAGCTTAGGCTTTACATACTCTTTCTCTCATTGCTCAAACACTTATTTAATGGGCAACACCCACCCTTTCATCTCTTATTTATCAACATGTGGGTAGTAAACTTCTTTAATGGATGCCCATACATTCCAAAACTTTTAAAAGAGGATATTTATCCCTTCCATTACACGAATAGGGAATTCATGTCCAATCTTGATCCCCTCCTTGATTTTTATGATTGTTATTCCTTGGTCCAATATTGTCTCTCTAATTTTTTACAAGGATGGACTTTGATAAGGTTGACTAGGGGGTTGATCAGGGACTCTTGAAGGTTGAGCTTGAGGCTCTTGGAGGGAGAGGGCACATAAGGCTGGTCTAAATGAGCTTACTTCCCTTCATAATATATTAGCATACTGTCTACATTTTAGACCATGTTTCTTATCATTGATATATCCTCATTCTTATAAGGTGACCACTATTATCCCTCACAAACTAACCATATGTTCTTGACTAATTAAAAAACACTCTTTGTTTTTTATAAAACATGGATAGGGATAACTATAAAAAAAAATCTAAACCCTTACCAATTTCCCTTATAAACTCAATATAAATTGATAATGCTTGCTTGACTCCTGACAAGGATGTAATAAGGTAAACCTAGTCTTGGCAAGGGGAAGTAGGGGACTAATTTGAATGCAAAGTAGGCTAACTTTGGTCATAAACAGGGGTAGAAGGAGGAAAAAGGCCATGATAGGGATGATATGCTACTTGAGGTCCACTTGCGGGGAACACATAAACATTATTTGCCTAATAAGTGTGATGCTAAGGTAGAGGATAAACATATTGATCAAAAGATGACTAATTCTACATACTAGATTATGATGATTAGGCACTTAGTTAGGCTGTTTACCAGCTAATAGGCATTTATAATCACCATTGATGTTTTTAGAATGCCTCCAAAGGCTGATATGTATAATAACAACATCAAAAATCCTTCCACTACTTTTGACCTTAGTCCCACCGGGCATGACAAAAACTATTATTGGCTTAATTTGTACCCTTGGAAAGGTTTCTTTAAGCTCCCTCCAACTAAGCTACACAATGGGAATAACCCTAGGTTATGGGTCACCTATTTTGGGGTTGGACCTTCAGATTAGGCCAACTTTATCTATGATGCTCACTTAAAATTAAATCTAAACTAATGCTTCACAAGGAAAAGGGTTCAAAAATGATAAGGGGTCCTAAGAAAGTTAACTAGTCAATGCACCAAATTTAAATGAACAATCATTTATTCTTGAATTCACATTATATCAATCATAAGAAAACTATGGCTTGCAAGATCTTAAGATCGAGTTAACACATTAGAAGAGGTTTAAACAAAACACTAATCTAGACTTGCAAGAGCTTTAAAATACTTTAAAGAGGCAATTAGAAGGCTAATGGACTAAGAAGAATCTCTTTCATGAATATACCAAGAAAAATCATACTAAATCACTAATCAAAGACAAGATATAGGCAAATAAATCATTTATCTCCTAGAAAGATGAAAAATTCTAAAAATTGGGAACCTTTTCCAAATATAAGAGAATGAGATAATATAAGATAAGGGTAGAAGAGAGAAGAGGGAACATGTTTCAAGAATAATTAATGAGATGCTACTTTTCCAACCACTAGATCTCTATCTTTGATCTTCACACCATCTTTTACTTGACTACTTATGTATAAAGACAAAATCCTCATATCTATGAACCTGAATAGGCTCTAATTATGTCTAATTTAGGTGGCTATCTATCAATAGCATGGATCAGGATGTTCCTTCATTGATTACACATATCTACCCCTTGCTTTGAGAATTGGACCTGGGTCTACTATATAAGAAAACCAATCTAAGATTATTGGTTTTCTTATATCCATATAGATGGCACTTTGCTTGATGTTTGGTCCCTTTTTACAACATGTTTCCACCCTTTTGGCCTATATTACGTCTAAAAGACCTATGTTACCTCTATGGCTCTGTTGGCAATGCTTGGTCCTTATTGTTTATCCTAGTTTAGCTTAGGTCAATCTTGAGCTTAATTCCATATGTTTTACAATAGATCGGGTCCATTAATTTGCTTTTTCTAAGACAAACTACTCCATTGACCTTAATAAAAAATGTCATGGCTTGATCCTTTGTTCATTGGTTATCAGAAAACTAACTTGGGCTATATTGACTTATTAACTTTTGATAATTCCATCAGATCTCCTATGATAGGTTGAATGCATGTTATTAGATATTCTACCTAAACTAACATGATATTGACACTTGGAATCCATGTGTTTGGTCCTTGGATCTACTCATTAGTTTATCTACTTCCACACTTATGCCACATGGTGGCCTCTAAGCTCCTTGACCTTTTGACTTGCTCACACACCATTGGATTTCAATCCATGATTAACTATGAGCCATTGATCTTCTTGGGACCATATTTATATCAATGAATGTGCACCATTTTATCTCATCTTAATGAACCCGCATCATAGGATCTTTCCATTTGAATTACAATAGCTACTTCATGGGGCTTAAGATTTATGTCTGTGCGAACATCCTTAGATTTTTTAAATCTAAATGTCTACTTGCAAGGACCCAAAACTAATGTCCATGTACTCATCATGGGATATTTGAATTCCAATGGATATTTTCCATGTCCTAAATTTTACACTTACATGAACATCACCAATTTCCCTGGGTCATTTCCTTTAGACTTTTATTTGGGACACTTCGCTATAAAATGACCCTTTGGTCTTTTGGTCTAGGACACTTTGCCTAAAAAAAGACCATTTAATAAAATTGTTTAGACAATTTTACTAAAATAACTTTTGTACTTAGGTATTTTCCCAAAATAAAATGACCCTTGGGCTTTGTCATAAGCCACCTTTTGGCAAATAATAAGTACCCTTTAGAAAAAGATTTTGGGACACTTTGCTTGAAAAGTACCCTTCAAAAAAGTGTTTGGGACACTTTGTTGTAAAAACATGACCTTTTGGGAAAAAATATAGGACACTTTTCCTAAGTAAGTGACCCTTTAGAACTTTTGTTTTGCACCTTTTGGCAAAGAAATACCCTTCACAATTTTTGAATGGATCACCTTGGCTAGAAAAATACCCTTTGGGATTTTTATTTGGTACAATTTCTAAGATAATGATCCTTTGGGATTTTTGTTTCAGAAAAAATGTCTAAAATAATTCTTGATACTTATCCCAAAAGACCCAAACCAAATCTCCTAAAATAAATAACACTTAGCCTTTTTTGATGCAGATAATTTCTCGAAAAGAAAAGGTCTTCAAGGAAATTGTTATGGAATAATTTCCTTGAGAGAAATCTATCTTCATCTTTTACTTTATACATTTTGTCTAAAAGAACTGTTGCCTTCAAAAACTTTTTCTTAGACACTTTGTCTAAAATAACCTTCAACACCTAGCCAAAAAAAGGTCCTAAAGAATTTAGATTAGCAATGAAAAGGCCAATAGAATTTCCAAGTTAATACTTAGCCCAAAAAGGTTTTATACATAGATTTTCCAAGGTCTATAATCCCTTCTGAACTTGTACACAAAAATTTTATTGACCTTCAAAGCTATAAAAATCTACTCATCTTATCCATCTAGGCACAAGCTTAGTATATGGGCCAACATTAGCCAACATATTTGGCAACTCATAAGGAAGCATGCCTACTATGCTTGAGAACACAAAATACTTTCCTTGTCTAGTTCATTGGGAATGGATTCATTAGCCTCTAAAACTCAGCTATCCTAAAATTGGATACAAGGCTGATCCTTTCCAAAACTTCCTCTTGAAGTAACAAGGACAAAATAACAACAACAAAAGTAAAGGCAAGTGCATGCAGGGACTTTCAGGAAGGAAAAATGACTTAATGAAAAAAATGTGCACAAAGACACTTAGAGAAAAAGATGAAAACTAATCTAATATGTACAAATTTATAATTTACCAGTACCTTCCACCTAGGTCAAATGGAAAACTTTGAGTGTCATTTACTTGTGATAAAATAGGATGAAAAATACCTTGCTTTTGAGAGCTCACAATATGTGAGCTAAGATGCCTAGTTGATGATCCTTTTAACATGATCTCAATTAGATGAAATGGGACAAATATGTCTCTAATATATACATATTGGTTGGTTCCTTTAAGGCTTGCCTCATATTGGACTATAGAAGTATCTACAACCTTCTCATTTGGTGGCTCAATTTTTTTCTATAAATGAAGCACAACATGTGATGGCCCCTCTTTGTCATCCACCAAATGAGACAAGTACCTGATAGGACATCCTTTTGTCAATATGAATGTTGACTAGTCAGATTTTAATTGACTCCTATATTTTGATGCCCCATTATTATACTCCTCAAGCATCATCAGATCATAGTTTCCTTAGAGAAGAGCATAGCCTACTTCTAAGACCTTAAACAAGTCTTCTAATATGACTAGATTTATAATTTCAACCTCTTATGACTCACTAGGATCATATTTAAAATACACATTTTTACCAGCTACTTCTTGGATATACTTACCTAAAGGTATAAGTGTGTCATCCAAGCTTGAAAAAAATCATCAAGTTTATCTTAAAAGGCAGCCTCCTCTTGGTCATATGTAGGGATGCCAATCTCTACCTCATCAAGATTTAATCTATAGTAGCTAGATCGGTCTTCTTCTTCTGAAGAGGGGGGAGGTTCATCTTTATAAGTAATTCATCATGATTTTGATGCTTTTTATTGGTATTATCATCAAACTACATCACTAAAGCACTTGATATGTCTTCTTCATCAACCTCATTCAAGGTTTCATCTTGCTCTTCAACTAAAAATGAGGGTTGGTCTAACCATCCAGAGTTCAAAACATTACACTTGTCTTGCTCAACTTTATCCTCTAATATACTTTCCTCTTATTTCAAACTATGAAGGTTATCTTTATTTGGCACCTCATCTTGAAGTGTACCCACCTCAAACACCTAATCTTGATCCTCTACTTTATCTATATAGAATGGACCTTTAGTAGTCCATTCAAAAGATGCTCAATTTTCATCTTGAGGGTTGTCCTCATCAGGGTCCAATTTATTAGTGTCAAAGCCATGCCAAGAAGGCTAGTGCAAACTTGACTTTTCCCCTTTTGGATGAAGTGGACTACCTATCATGATCTCTTCATCATAGACACTTGTGTTTTATTCTTTAAGCTCATCTATGACTAAAATCTCATCCTCTATCCTTTGTAAAATAGGTTCTTCTTTCATGAGGGAGATGGTAAGAGGGTGAAGAAGTTCACCTTACTTGCAGCATAAGAGAGTATCCTTCTAACTATGGACATTGAAAGCTCTTTTAGGCAACTCTTAAGGAAAGGAGAGAGATTCTTGAGACTCTTGTATACCAATCACATTAATATGAGCTATCGTTGATTTATTGATTTCTTTCACAACTAACCTTTCCTCTACCAGAACTAGTTCTTGGACTAGTTCAATTGAGACCTCCTTTTTCTTCTTTATGCCCTTATGAATTGATTTCCATGATGGAAATGACTATGAAATAGATAATTTTTCTTCCTTTTGAATGGTTATAGTATAGGGTGGCCTTAAAAGTGAGGGCATGACATAACTAGGGTCAAAAGGTTTGGAGAAGATCCATGATGGGATGACTTCATGTTATTGAGTAGGAATGGGCATAGGGGTAGGAGAGGGAAAATTGATTGGCTCAGGCTTGACATAAATTTTCTCTCATTTCTCAAACACTTATTTAATGGATAACACCCACCCTTTCATCTCTTAATTCTCAACATGTGGGTAGTAGGCTTCTTCAATGGATACCCATACATTTCAAAACTCTTACAAGAAGATATTTATCCCTTCCATGGAATGAATAGGGAATTATTGTAAAATCTTAACCCCCTTTTTTATTTTTATTATTGTTCTTCCTTGGTCCAATATTTATTCTCTCCATTTTGATAAGGATGGACTTTGACAAGTTTGATTGGGGGGATGACCAAGGACTTTTGAAGGTTGATCTTGAGGCTCTTAGAGGGGGGAGGGCACATAAGGTTGTTCTAAATGAGTCTTCTACCCTTCATAAGTTATTAATATATTGTTTGCATTTTGGAACATGTTTCTTATCATTTTTATATCCTCATTCTTACAAGGTGACCACTATTCTCCTTCACAAATTGACCGTCTATTCTTGACTAACTAAAAATATCTCTTTGATTTTTGTAGAACATGGATAGAGATAACTATAAAAAAACTCTACAACCTTACTAATATCCCTTATCAACTCAATATAAACAAATAAGCTTGTTTGACTCCTAATAAGTATGTAACAGGGCAAGCTTGGTCTTGGCAAGGGGAATTAGGGGACTAATTTGAATGTAAAGGAGGTTGATTTTGGTCATATGCAGGGGTAAAGGGAGGATAAAGGGCATGATAGGGATGAGCACCTTTTAGGAACACAAACATTATTAGTCTGATAAGTGTGATGTTGAGGTAAAGGATAAGCATATTGATCAAAAGATGACTAATTTTACATACCAGATTCTGATGATTAGGCACTTAGTTAGGCTTCTTAACAAGCTAATAAATTTTTAGAATCACCATTGATGTTTTAGAATACCTCCAAAGGATTATATGTATAAGAATAACATCACAAATCCTTCCACTACTTTAGACCTTAGTCACACCAGGTGTGCCAAAAACTATTATAGGCTTAATTTGCACCCTTAGAGAGTGTTCTTTAGGCTCTCTCCAACTAAGCTACATAATGAGAATAACCCTAAGTTGTGGGTCACCTATGTTTGGGTTGGACCTCCAAATTAGGATACATTCCTCTTTGATTCTCACCTAAAACTAATGCTTCATAAGGAAAAGGGTTAGAAAGGGAAAAAGGCTCCTAAGAAATTTAACCAAATGATGCACCAAATTTAAATGAGAACTCATCTATGATTGAACACACACTAGATTAGTCATAAGACATTTACAGCTTGCACGATCTCAAGATCAAGCTAACACACTAGAATATGTTTGAGCAAAACACTAATCCAGACCTGTAAGAGCTTGAAAATACTTTAAAGAGGGAAGCAAAAGGATAATGGACTAGGAATAATCTCCTTCCTGAATCCACTAAGCAAAAACATACTAAATCACTAATCAAAGACAAGAGATAGGAAAATCAATCATCTCATTACATCGAAAGTTAATTCTTACAATATTTTGATAGGGTATATCCTAATCAAACAAGCATGATTTTGCAAACATCCCAATGAGAATTTGTCTCCCAAAAAGATGAAAAGGTCTAAAATTTTGGGAACCTTTTCTAAGGAGAATAAAATGGGATAATATAGGAAAAGGGAGAAGAGAGAAAAGGGAATATGTTTTGATAAAAATTAATGAGTTTCTACTTTTCCAACCACCATATCTCTATCTTTGATCTTCACACCATCTTCTATTTGAATACTTATGTATAAGGATAAAATCCTTATATCTATGAACTTGACTAAGCTTTGGTTATGTCTACTTTATGTGGCTATCTATTAGGAGCATGGCTTAGAATGATATTTCATTTATTACACATAACTACCCCTTGCTTTAAGAACTATACCTGGGTCTACTATAGTGGAAAACTAATCTAAGATTATTGGTTTTCCTATAGTCCATATATGTGGCACTCTACTCGATGCCTAGTCCCTTTTTACAAGTTGCCACCTTTTGGCCTATATTAGGTATAAAATACCTATCTTACCTCTTTGGATCTACTATTATTCCTTGGTCCTTATTATTTATCCTAGTTCAACTTGGATCAAGCTCGAGCTTAGTTCCATTTTTTTTGCTAGCTCAGGTCCTTTCATTTGCTTTACCTGAGTTGAACTATTCCATCGACCTTAATCAAAAATGTCGTAGCTCAATATTTTATTCATTGGTTTATCAACAAACCAACTCAATTTGGATTGAATTGTTGACTTTTTCTCATTCTATCAAATCTCCTATGATAGGTTGAACACATGTTGTTAGATACTCTGCTTGAGCTAATGTATTTATAATAGTTGGCATCTGTGCTTTTAGTCCTTAGATGTGATTGTTAGTTTATTTAGTCTCGTGCTTACCCCAAATGGTGGCCTCTAATCTCTTTAACCTTTTGAATTGATTGCATTTCATTAGATCTCAATCCATGATTAAATGTGAGCCATTGATCTACCTGGGCCCATCTTCTTATCAGTAAATGTGCACTGTTGGATCTAAGCTTGATGAACCCACACCATAATATCTTGTTATTTGAATTACAATGGCTAATTCATGGGGCTTAAGATTGATGTTTGTATGAATGTCCTTGGATTTTTCAAATCCAAACAACTACTTGCAGGGGACCAAACTTGACATCTACATACCCATCATAAGATATTTGAATCCCAATGGTTATTTACCATGTCCTAAATTTTACACTTATGTGAACATCAATAATTTCCCCAGGCCATTTCCTTTAGACTTTTGTTTATTACACTTCACTATGAAATGACCCTTTGGCCTTTTAGTCTAGGACACTTTGCCTAGAGAAATACCCTTCAGGAAAATTGTTCAAACAATTTTCTTGAAATAACTTTTTTACTTAGGCACTTTCTCAAAATAAAATGACCCTTCAAGTTTTATCATAAGGCACCTTTTGTGAATAATAAGTACCCTTTGAAAAAAGTGTTTGGAACAATTTTCTTGAAAAGTATCCTTTAGAAAAAGTGTATAAGACACTCTGTTGTAAAAGCATGACCTTTCAAGAAAATGTATAGGACACTTTGCCTTAAAAATTGACCCTTGAAAAATTTTGCTTTAGACCTTTTGGCAAAGAAATGCCCTTTAATATTTTTAAATGGATCACTTTGGATGAAAAAGAACTTTTGATCTTTTTTTTTTGTACACTTTTCAAGAGAATGATCCTTTAGGATTTTTGTTTTAGACAAAATGTCTAAAATAATTTTTGATACTTAGCCCAAAAGACCCAAAACAAATCTCTTGAAATAAATAACATTTAGCCTTTTTTGAAGTAGATAATTTCTCTGAAAGAAAACGTCTTTAAGAAAATTATTTTAGAACAATTTCCCTAAGAGAAATCTGTCTTCATCTTTTGCTTTGAATATTTTGTCCTAAAGAATGCTTACCTTAGGAAACTTTTTCTTGGATACTTTTTCTAAAAGAACCTTCAACACTTAATAAAAAAAGGTCTTGAAGAATTTAGTTTAGCAATGAAAAGGCCAAAAAAATTCCCAAGTAAATACTTAGCCCAAAAAGGTTTTGTACTTAGCTTTTCCAAGGTCTATAAGCCCTTCTAGACTTGTACACAAAACTACCATTAACCCTTAAAGCTATGAAACTCTTCTCATCTTGTCCATCCAGGAATAAGCTTGGTATATGGACCAAAATTGGACAACATGCCCATTTGGTGGGCAATAGAGCCATCTACGATAAAGGAAGCAAACCATCACCAAGAGAAGGTGGAGGTGGTAAAGGTATTAGACTAGGCTCACCAGAAGGAGTGATGGTATAAAAAATAGGAATAGACTCAACTAAAGAGTGATCAAGAATGGGATCTAAAGTAGGTTCTATTGAGGTAGGGGTGGAGTCAAAAGTAGGAATAGACTCAACTAAAGTGAGAGTAGGAATGGGCTCTAAAGTGGGATCTATTAAGTGAGGGCTAGGTTATACAAAAGGATAAAAGAAAGTTCCACACATCTCATGGATAAAAAGGCTATAGGGGTCATGGTACCTAGCAAAGTGATAGGACCCAGACATAATATGATCCATAAGCATACTCCTATGAGGTTATTCAAAAACTAGAGGTGTCCACACCATTGCTATCCTAAAATAAAGAAGATAAATACTAAAATTAAGAATTATATATGATATATTATGGGAAGATATACTAAAATACTAAAGCAACTAATAATGATAACAGATAATCTCAGCATCATGGGCCTTTACAAGACTACCTAAGAATGGATCATCTAAGGTATAACCATCATTATAATCAAGTGTATGAATATCAATGATGCAATTAAGGATGGCATGGTCATCTGATGATGTGTGATGAGTGGAATTCCAAGTTTAGTTAAGACAATGGGGATGTTAGCACAGGGAGGTTGACAAGAATGAGGTTACAAATAAGTAGGAAGATGAGATGAGGTGAAATATTGAAAGTTTTAATCTTGAGATTGATCTCATCAAGTTAATCATCATCAAAATCTAGGAGGTTAGGAGCAATATTTGTAATGAGTTTGGGATGACCATTGTAACCTCAAGTGTAATTGACTGAAAAGTTAAATCATTAAGACTTATGAAATAGAACACTGGGAAAAGGTTCAAGAGTAGGAATCTTGAAGATACCATGATCTTGGAATTATTCTAAATTCATAAGGTTAGTGTTACCCTAAATCCTATAGATGGATCTATTGTGAGGGAATTTAACACATGATAGGCAAAAAAAGTAATGGCTTTCATATGATGAGTCTATGACCTACGAAGTA
Source organism: Torreya grandis (assembly GCA_037957365.1). NCBI lineage: Eukaryota > Viridiplantae > Streptophyta > Pinopsida > Cupressales > Taxaceae > Torreya > Torreya grandis. Next base: position 806,212 of record JARHVA010006185.1, on the reverse strand, counting down.
GAATGTTAAGATAAAGGAAAGTTAAATATCATCACCTTCACATGAGTAGTGATAGGTGGGATGGTAATAGGAAGCCACACACAACCTAAAGGAGGAATTTTACATCAATCATATCCATGGCATGTGTTTCATGTGGACTTGAGACTGCATTTTGAATATCTAAGGGTTTGATAAAATCAAAAGAGGAAACACAAGTGTTATAACCCTCATCAATAAAGGCATGCTTGACTTGGATATTGCCAATTTGGACACTAATGAATAAAGGAGGATCATATATACAAAGTAGAATCTCATCAAGAATCATGAAATCAATGGGAAATTTGAGTGGAAGAAAAGTTTCCATTGTTTTGTCAACATAGATGGACATTTATTCACATTGTTATAAGATGTTATCTTTAGATCCAGATAAGGCTACTTCATGTCTTGGTAGGGGAGGACGAGGGATGTTCATTTCAAATAAAAGTTGCATATGATGGTTTTGATTATGCATAGAGGTCCTCATGAGTTTAAAGAATAGAATTTGGGATGGGATATTAGTGAGATATGTGATGGGATTCCACTCATCATAACCCAGAAGAAGATTTTTAGAAATAGGTGCATAGTGTTAAAGGAGGTCCTTGGAAGGAGAATCCAAAGTACAGTGTAATTTGTGTTAATAAGAGGGAGTAGGTTTAGAAAAAGGTTGTAAACTATGTTGAGAAGAGGAATAATTTGGTGTAAGTTGGTTTTGAGAAGTGTTAGAACATTAGTTTTAGGTGAAGAAGATGGAGGGATGGAAGAAATAGAATGGGAAGTGTTATTGAAAGGAGGATTTGGAATTGGTTCATCAAAATTTATAAGGTCATCTTTCCCCAACTAATTTAAGTGATTTGGAGAATAATCTTGGATAACACATAATGTGAAAGACAATGGATGTGTGTAGATGGGTTGAGGATCAATGAAAGAAACCACCCTTCACATATTAGTCATTTTAACCACATTCTCTTCAGGAGTTATGTCAATAAAACTTTCAACATTATTAGTGGAAGGAGTGGGATTATCTTGTTTATCTTAGTGATTTGAAGGAGGGTCTTTATATATGGCCAAATGAGCATTAGCTTGATTCAAAGCTTGATATTTAGTGTTTGTTTCATTGGATATGAAGGTAATGTCATAGGCTTGTTGGCATTTCCAAATGATAAAATCACGATCAAAATTAGGACCGAGAAGAAAATACATATCCAAATTATGTAGTTGCCTACAAGTCATGAGAATGACCCCAACTATCATGAAACCAAGAAAACTTAATGGGATCATACCAAGATTTCATACGTCAAGTGGGATCAAGTTCTCAAGGAAGAGGCCTAGGTAAACATTTAGGTAATTTAGCTGAGGATAAAGGTTTGTGAACATTGATATTATTAGGTGACTATAAATGAGTATTGGTGATTTTTTTAGAAGGGGGAGTCAATTCTAAATATTGGTTAGGAAGAACTTGAATAGTGTGATTGGTGTCGTATGAATCCATGACACCATTATTGGTAGCTTGAGAATTCTTGTTTTTAAGTAAGATTCGAGTACCCAAAAAGGTTGGGGTGGCTTGAATTGATGCATAATGAAATATTACTATTTTGTTTGGTCCATAGCCTCCTCTAAGGTACGTAGAGAGAGAGAGTGAAAACCTAATATTACAAATTTGGAAAGAGGGCATTGGTAAAGATATGGAAAAAATTATCATCAGCCATGTTATGTTCATATTTGTTGGACAATTTTTTCTACCTTTTAACAAAAGCTTGGATAGTTTATGGGCCAAGGTATTTTTAATAAGATCACTAGTTTGAAACTCTTGGATTAGAGCATTGACTAAATCTTCCAAACTAGTAATATAATGAGTTTTAAGTTGGTCGTACCAATCTAAAGCATCACCCAAGATAGTTTTGGCTTATAACTTGGTAGCATCAAAGGTGTTTAATTTGACCCAGTCTTTATAGAGATTTAGAAATGTTTTTAGATGAAGAGTAGGATTAGTTGACCCATTGAAATAAATGGTAGGGGTGATACCTCCTATATAGATATTAGTAATTTGAGATGTAAGAGGCTCATTTTGAATATTCTTGATTATCTTGTTGACAAGAGGAGGTTGAGGGATGAGATTACCATGGGAATCCCAAAGAGAAGGTGGGGGAACATTTTGATTATGCATGCCCCAAGGCATCTATTGAGGGTGGGTTTGAATATGGAGAAGGTGGTTTTGCATTCTCTACATTTGATTTTTACTATGATCTTGAAAATTATTCATTTGATTAAGCATTTATATTAAGATTTGATGGGTTTGAGTTGAATTATTAGCATTATTTAAAGCATTAGAATTAGATGTAGTGGATTGGGTACCACTATTGGTATTGGTAGGAGATTGAGAAGAGATATTAGAATATGAGGCACTACTGGAAAAAAAATCTTTTGTATAAAAAGATGGACTAGTAGAGGGATGAGAAGAGGAAGCACTTTAATCATGATTACAATGGGTAGCAAACAATTCACTAGTAGAAGATTTAAGGAGAGTGGATCTTGGAAGAGACCCACTAGATGTAGAACCTACCATGGTATTTGTGGAGATACTAGGCATGGAGGTAGAATAAGTCAAATAAGAATAGATCATGGTATGAGAAGGGGTCAAAATAGAGGGAAGATGCTGAGAAGAAAAGAAACTAGCATCCCCAAATCCATCTGAGAATGTGGGAAAAGGCAAATGAGGCTCTTAAACTTGACCACTAATCATGAGATGGTAAATGGTAGAAGGATCTTTTCCTTAATGTTGAGGAAATTCATAGATAAAGAAGATCATTTTAGGGGTATAATATAATTTGGATTGATCTTCAAGTGATAATAGATAATTAAAAAGTGAAGAGGAATAAGAAGGGGTCCCATAATTCATTGTGTGAGTGGCTATGTGAACATTACTCATATCTAAGAGAGGAGCTTTAAGATACTTATGGGAGACCCTATGAGGGTTGGTAAAACTCATCATATCTATTAAATTCAACTCAATATTGTCTTCAAACAAGAAGTTTGTGATGAAGGAGAAAGACTGGATAAAGAAAGAGTGACGTGAAAATAATGAAATAGGAAGTGATATAAAACTATATAGAGTCGATTGGGTCAACCTAGTATACAAAATAGGGTCTAAAAATTGTATAGAGTTGATAGGGTTGATTTAGTACTAGAAAAAAGAACTAAAAAAGTGTAAAAAGTCAATAGGGTCAACCTAGTACTTGAAAAAAAAGATTAAAAAAGGTAGGAAAAAGATAAAAATTCAATAGGGTTATCTTATTTCTATATCTTGGGAGGTAGAAAAGAATATTGTATCGATACGATTGACCCAGTATTATAGGCAGGAAAAATAGATAATTTGTGAGAGATTGTGTTGATCAGAATGACTATGCACTACAATAGGAAAAAATTTGCAAGTAATTTTTAAAGTGATATATGAAAGTAAACACACAATCAATTAGATCAATGAGGTTAATCCAATTGAGGCACATAACACAAAACCTTACACCAACATTGGCTAATGCAATTTTTGTAATACAACATATAATTGAGCAAAGAGTAAGTAATCAACTTGGAAAGTAAATGCTAACTAAGTGATCATCTTGAATGTTGTTAGATTATTAGAGTATGATTTTAGATTTGATAGGAAATTGGTTATAATTAAGGAACTAAAAAGCAATCTAAGGATGGTTTTAGGATGTTTAGCCTAAAAAGAATATATATTTGTAATGGTACTAGCTTAGTATTGAGGTCTACCCCCTCACTTAATGCATTGTAATGATAAAGGTGTCAGGTGCTTAACTAATATATACCATGAACATCATGTTTATAATTGGATAGAAAACCAAGTCAACTTCCCCCATGGTGATTAAATCCAAGTAGGTAGGCCTTAGGTAGACAATTGTTAAAATTCTTTTTAAGATTTTGTGATTTAGTATTGTGTACATAAAAGAGAAAATAGTAAAACTAAATGGTAAATTAAATACCACTTAATTATATTAATGTGATCTATTCTAAACATGTAGGCAATAAAAAATGAAAGTGTGACTTAATTAATAGTATATAAGTGTTAATTCCAACTTTGAAACATAGTATAGTATTATTTTAGATGAAAATTTATGTACACATTACAAAATAGAGTCAACAGTGTCGTTACTATACTACAGAAGCAAGGGTCTAAAAAAACTATGTTGATAGTGTCGATCTAGATTTTTAGACATAATACAAAATATAGAACTACATTGACAGGGTTAACCTAATTGACTATGCAAGGGTAGTTTTAAAGATAGTAAACTATGAAAAATATAACTATAATGAATAACAAAAATAATAGAGAAGGATAGAAAGGAACCTTTGTAGGTTGGAAGACGTAGAGAAAAATGAGATTGCTATTGCAATACCTTGATTTATACTTGAAAATTTTGCCAACTGTGTTGATTAGGGTGACCTAGTTCTATAGTTCCCTATTTGTTGAAAACCTATAAAATGTATTATGTTGAAAGGGTTGACCTAGTGTGTTTTATAGAAGTTTAGAAATGTAAAAATTTAATAATTTGGACCTAGTAGTCTGATCTGGAAGTCTCAAAGTGTATTATGTCAACAGAGTCAACCAAGTAGCATGTACATAATGATAAAATTATAAAAATAGAATAGAGTCATATTGATGCAACTGTGTGTTAAGATTTCACATAGAAGTTAGATCTATATCAACACTATCAATCCAATATCACAAATATAGATAAATAAAATGAAAAAATAATGAAAAACAAAACAAAACCTACAAGGGTTAGATTCACTTTGGGTTCACTGCAATTAGGAATGCATCATGTCTATAAATTAATCCTGACTCGAACAAGATAGATCATACCATACACTTTTGATTGGGGATACATTAGATAATTAAGAACATGACCAATATGAGGATCCACTAGACCTAATTAGGGGATCTCTTACCACAATAAACCATGCTAGGGAGGGTTCCAAAGACTCCAATCAATCACAATCATGCAATAACCCTAGCTAGGTCCTATGTTTTAATATCTCAGTAAACTAATAACAAGTAAAGCAAATATAATCTAGTTCTCACCAAAGCTTGTGGTATAAAGTGTGGGTAATAAAAAACAAAAAAAAACATGTATATAATATATTCACTCATGTCAATGTATATGGAATTCTAATGAATGGAAGAGAACTAAAAATGCATATCTATCTACTCTTAAAAAAGAGGAAATTTTTTTAATAATACTTACCTTTGAAGATGAACTCATTGAGCCTCAATCTCTCCCTTATCCAAGGTGATTCAAAAAATCTTGTTGTGGTATGTAAGAATGACAAAGACAAATCAGATCTAGGCTACACAACCTATCAATGCATCTAACAAACTTCTCCATAAGATAAGATTTGTATCTCCAAATAAATTATGAAACCTTAAGCTTATTCGTCAAGTAGAATGGTGGATAAGAAAATGCACAATATATCTTACTTCTCTTTTTTAAATAATAGAGAAATGAACTTGTATATATAGGCTAATTTAACCCTATTCCTAGATAAATGTTTGGTCGATAGGGTCATCCCAGTTAGCCTAACAGAATTTTGGACAAGAATTCACTAGGTCACGAGTTAGGTCAGCCAAGTGCTGACCTAGACCCTAAGTTAATTTCACCCAAAATTATACATGGTCAACCTAGTTGAACTAGTATAGTAAATAGTAAAAAAGGGATTAAGGCTAGGAAAAGGGGATAAAATATAGAAAATGATTGGAAGAGTGTGCAATAGACAAGAACAATCTCAGGGACACAGTTTTTAAGAGACAAGTGTGTAGATAACAAGTGGAAAAATGGATAACAATCCTATTAATCACCAATGGTCTACCCACCCCTTTCTTGATACACCCTTTAGGGTGTGTACTTAGAGAGGTTGAGACTCGATGGGTTCCTAAGAGATATAAAGTGTTGGTAAGTGATAAAAGTTTGAAAATAGAAGATCAACACAAGGTTATGTTCACCACTCTATGGGGAGCATTTTATTATCAAGTCATGCCATTTCACTTGTATAACATTGTAACCACTTATCAACATACTATGACTATCATATTTTATTACATGATGCATTATATTGTTAAGTACTATGTTGATGATATTGTAGCTAAATCAAAAACTGATTTTAGATATCCTGACATTGTATAGAGAATCTTTGAAAGACTCTATGAATATAAAGTCTATGTGAATTGTAATAAGTTTGCCTTTAAAGTTACTTTAGGAAAATTGTTAGGGTTTATTGTATCACAAATAGGTATCAAAGTTAAATAAGGATAAAAGGGTTTATTTAAATTCCCCCACCTTCAAATCTTAAATAGCTCCAAAGCCTACAAGGAAAGATCCCATCTATCTGTAGGTTCATTTCTCAATTGGGAGATTAAGTGCCATGCATTTACTCATATCTTGAAGAAATGAGTCACATTTAAATTGGATCAAGAGTGTCAATTAACATTTTTAAATCTCATAACATATTTGGCTAACCCACTAGTTTTGATATCACCAATACTTGGACAAGCACTGCTTCTTTACATTTTAGCAACTGAACATGCACTATGGGCATTTATAGCCTAACATGATGATCAAGGTAAATAACATGTAGTTTATTATTTAAGCCCACATTAGTGGCTTATGAAAAAAATTATATGCCTATTTAAGAGGCATGTTTAGTTATGGTATTCACTTCCCAAAAATTATGACACTATATGTCGAATAATAAAACTATTGTTATTGCTAAGGTTGAGCCCCTCAAATTTTTATTATCTAAAGTAGCTCTCACATGTCACATGGCCAAATAGGTCATGCTCTTAATCAAGTTTGATTTTGATTGTCAAAATCATAAATCTATCAAATTATAGGTTATTTATGATCAACTTATAGAGGCCCCTATTATAGACAATCAACCACTCATATTCAATTTTTTAGATGATTCTATCATGATAGTGAAAGAAGTAAATCATGAACATGAACAATGCAAACTATATTTTGATGTTTCCTTCACTTCTCAAGGATCTAGAGCTAGCATATTATTGATTACACTAGAAGGGGATTTGATTCCCAAATCATTTCACATTAATTTTCATTATACCAATAATATGGCTGAGTATGAAGCACTTGTTGTAGGACTTTGTCTTCTAGTGCAGTGGGATATCCAACATTTAATGGTCTATGGTGATTACAAATTTATTATCAATCAAACCATTGATCAATATCAAACTAGATATGATAAGCTTTTTCCTTACAAGCATATTGTTGAAAATCTCAAAGCTCATTTTAAATTTGTGCAACTTAAATAAGTACCAAGGGCCAACAATAGATATGTTGATGAAATGGTGATAATTTGGACCATGATAAAAATTAAGAGTAGTGATAAAGAGTATCATTTTCTCATTAAAAAACTTCTACAGCCTTATCATGTCTTACTAGATTCATAAAGGGTATGCACCATTATTGGTTCCAATCCTCCACCTGAACTGCCTTGGTTACAAGATTTTTATAATTATTTCCATGATCATGTTTTTCCACCTGACCTTTCTAATAATAAACACAAACTATTCCTTTACCATATATCTCATTATACCCTCCTTGGAAACACACTTTATCACAAAGGCTATGATGGAATGCTACTTTGTTGTTTATCTTCAGGAGAATCCAAGCTAGCACTTAAGGAGGTTCATGAAAGAATGTGTGGGGCCCACACCAATGGTGTAGTCTTAGCTAAAAATCTCCTCATAACAATTTATTATTGGCCCAAAATGGATGTATATGCTTTAAATTTTCTAATGAAGTGTATTCCTTATCAACATAATGGAAATTTAATACACACCTTCCTTACCACTACAACTGATCATTGTACCATGGCCATTTTCTATATGGGGCCTCAATCTCATTAAGAAAATAAACCCAACATATTCACATGACCATAAACATATTTTAACTGATATCAAGTAATTTACTAAATGGATTGAGGCCATTCCTCTCACTTACGGCATCGATAGGTAGATTTCTAAGTTTATACATTATCATATCATCTGTCGATATGGCATCCAAGAACACATTATATCCAATAATGGAAGATCATTTGTAAATAGAGATGTTAAAAATCTTTGTGTAAAATTCAAAATCAAGTAAAATAAATCCACACCATATAACCCACAAGGCAATAGACAAACTGAGGCATCAAATAAAACCATTGTTACTATACTAAAAAAGATTGTCAATAATGTTGACTGTAATTAACACTTGAAAAAATTTATTGTCCTTTGGGCTTATCAAACTAGTCATCAAACCCCCACAAGAGTAACTACATACTCCTTTGTTTATGGCATAGAAGCTATTACCCTAATTGATATTGAGTTGCCTTCATCACGAGTATGTTTGGATAATATGATGAATATTATAGGGTCTCCAGGTTCAAATAACTACAACTCCTTGCTGGTAAGAATTTGGTTTCCCTAGAAAACTTATAAGCATGTTAGAACATATTTAAAAGAAGCTAAAGCAAGCTCATTATCCCTTGGGAGTTTGAAATTGGTTATTTGGTCTTGAAAGAGAACCAAAAGAACACAAATGTTGAATGCAATAAAAAGGGTAAATTCCAACCCAATTGGCCTAGACCCTATGTTATCATACAAAATTATGGCTTAGGGGCATAAAAGTTGGCTACTCTAGGTGGTGAAGAACTTCCAAATCCTATGAACATTGTAAATATAAAGTAGTTATATGTTTGATAGCTTTGAACCATTGTCTAAAAGCCCCCTTACTTGAAGGCAACTTGTGCTGAAGTAATTTGATCCTACCATTATATCTTAGACTATCCCACGATGGACTAAATTCATTTTTTTTGACATAAATTAAACCATTATTTTGAGAACCACATTCTTTTACAATCTAAATAGTTGAAGCTTTAGATCATTGGCACTCTAGATCATTTATATTCTAGCTTGGTTTATTTTATCTCACCCTAGACTGTTCTCTTTTGGACCATATTCATTCTATACCATTATATTTAGAACCACATTATTTTCATACCCTGGGCATTATAACCTAGATATATTTTATTCCTTAACCAAGTATGATCCTAATAATGACTCATAGGCATTTTGAATACATTCAATGAAAGTTATACAAAGCAGTTTAGCATAGATAGTATTTTTTAGATTTTTTATAGACAAGTGAACATGGATACCTTTTTATCTTAGGATATTTTCCTAATAAATGGTTCTTCAGAGTTATATCCTATTAAATACTATTTTATTATTATTTTGTTGTTGTTGGTAGGCATTGTTGCCTTATTAGGATGTTGCTCTCACTGATTTTTGAACATGGGCCATTGTAGTTGGCTTTATCTAGTATTATAACTCCTACTCTTGGATGAGCATCTCCTTGACTAGTTGGTTCCCTGTTCTATTGTTTATATCCATAATTGATCATTATAGCTAGCTTTAGCTACTACTTGAAATCTTAATTATAGATGTGCATATCCTTAACTAGTTAGTTCCCTAAGCATTTTGTAAATATTGTATTTTATGTTCCTTCTCCTAAAAACACAAAAAAATTATAAAATGCTTATATATATATATATATATAGATATATATAACCTTAAAATTTATCTTGATCTCTATGCTCTTGTCATTTTGTAAGTTATCATCCCACGCACTTGATGTTTTGCAAGACCATTTCTATTTTCCTCTAAAACATCAATCATGTCTTCTTATCATCACTTTTCTTCTATCTCATTTCCTGGGAGAACTAAATTTGGCTTAAAGTTCATGTTGGGTCTTGCATCCATGGAACTATATAGGCAACATCCACTTGTCTTGTACATCTAGATTATGCTTGGCCACCCCATTTATTTTCTTCCTTCTCCCCCATTTTCTTCTATGTTATTTCTTTATCACTTGGAGGTAACTTTGTGTCTTTGTTCTTGTTACATTGTTATAGAAAGTAATGCCTCTACTACACATTCCTAAATAATTATTTTCAAACTGCACTAATATTATCACTACCTCTTATTTGTGTGTGTTTATTTAATTTTTATTGGTGTTTTTTTATGCCTTCTTGTGTCTTAATATTATTTATTTCTATTCCTTTATTGTTTCTTATTGTTTCTTCCTTGTTTTTTGTGTTACTATTTTTTCTTATTCTTTTATTTTGTTTTCTAGGAATTCCTTGATAGTACACATGAAACCTGATTATTCATATCTTTATTTCATTTTGTTTGATAGGTTGTGCTTGATTTTGCTTTTATACATTCTTGTTCCTACTTAAGTCTTGATTGTTTATATCTTGATCTTAAGTTACGTTCATTTGTGTCTTCTTTTTATTTGTTTTTTTTAAATGTAAATATTTATAACTCTGGTCTTGGTAATTCTTATCATTATCCTTAGTTATAAATATTTAAATTTGAATCACCTTAGCACAATTGAAATCCAATGTCATTATAGGTTACACATACTTATGATGCTTCAATTCATTTTTCTATAGCAAGCACCAAGTGCTTTGGATCTAAGTTTTAAATTCAATGAAGATTTAGTGATTATCTCTCAAGTGCACCAATAAAACTAGGTACCAATGGCTTATATCACACTTGAATATATATAAGACGTATATCTCTTATCATACATTATGAGTTTAATCAAATAATGGTCAGTTTTATTCATTTCTCATTCCATTTTCTCTTGCTTCTAGGTAAACTACATTTTCTTGAGGTCCATTTAGACTATGCAGGTAGCATTTGGATATATACCATATCTTGGGTCAGCTTGGCCACCTTTTATTCTTTTGTTCATTCTTTTTGTAGACACCAAAATAGTGTCTAACCCTTGGTCACCTTCCCCCTTGGTCCATTCCTAACCCATTCTAAAAATTACTAATTTAAAATAATAAACTTATTTTGAATTAACCCCCCTCCTTGGACACATCACCCATGACACCTCACCCATGACACCTCGCCTTAGACCATTTCCTATCTTATGACTCACCTAAGACCTATTCTTACTCCTCTCCAACCGCCTAACCAACTCTCGTGCGTATTTATCCTTACCTTCGACATATCTCCAACCGATTATGCACTTGGCGGATGTAGAACAGGCTTGTTGGCCCTTTTACATGTTCTGCACCCGCCGACGTCGGTCAACTATTGGCCGACGCCAGTGGGATCTCTGACATCGGTTTACTTAAACCACCATTCTGACCTCTTTCTGGCTAATCACAATTTCTAATCACGCGTCTAATCAAAAATTCTAATCACAACTCTGAATCTCGGAGCTAATCACAAATCCAAAATCTGGAGTCTTCAACCATCCGTCAATCTACCAATCTCTCAGCCAAGCCTCTCACTCTCTCCCTCAGGTGCAGTAACAGGTATTCTACATCAGACTTCTACATTAGCAGTAGGTATGGGGATCATCAGTAGCACACCTTCAGCCAGTGACAGGTAAGTATACTATCTGTGTTTTTATTCTCTTTTAAGTTATTGCTTTCAAATAATATCTCCCTAGACCAGACTGTTAACCAAGCCAGACCCGAATCTTGACTTCTCCACCTCCCTGTTTCCTCTATCCTCTATTGGACCATACACTCTGCCCATTCAACTAGACTCTCAGACCCAGACCCCAGACCATTCAACCAAGCCCAAAACTTTGTCTCAAGACCACTCAAACAAACCCAAACCCTTCCTTGGCCTTGTCCACAGACCAAAACCTTGACCAGACCCTGTCCACAGACCACAGACCTACCCTGACCCCATCCAAGCTAACTTCCCCGACCAACATCGGCCATTACCCCAACCGACATCGGCTATATATAACCGACGTCGGTAGACCTCAACAACCGACGTCGGCAGTATAACCGACGTCGGTGATTGTGACCAGTTTGACAGCTTATTTCAGGTAAGCCTTTGCTTCCTTTTCATTTCCACCTTTTATCACTTTCAATTCTTCATCATTTAGCTATTTATCAGACATTTCTTTCTATCGACTAGTGGGTTGATATCCCTTAAGGAAGTCTTCATACTTCTGGGATCAAGCTTTCGCTTGGCAACCCACCATCTATCCATCTAACGCCTTCTTTTGTCCAAGTCTCTTTTCTTTGCAGGTGTCATTCCTCCACAGCCAAAGAGGAGTTCTCACAGTGTCTGGATTACGGTGCGCAGACTATATCTAGGTACATACAAGCCTTGACCATCTCTTAGTTTCTTAATTCTCTCTTGAATGTAGAAAGCAAAATTAGAATGGAAACATTCTGGCACGCCCGGTGGGACCCTTAGGGCCTTCCTTGGGTTCCTTTCCCTCTTTGTTCATTTAGGTGCATTAGGCTTCTTCCTCTTCACCTCTTTCTTCTTTTCTAAAAGACATCATAAGCAGGAAATAAAAAGAACTTTTTCTTTCTTTTCTTGCATTTCTAGACTAGTCAAAAAATCATTTTCTTCAACCCTTTCTCAAACTTGTTCTCATTCCAATTTAACATTTCGATTTGGGGCTTTAAAATATACTGCATTGCATTTCTGCTTGTGCTTGCATTTTCTAGTCCACACTTAGTAATCAGTAAACTGCATATTGAATAAATCGTAGATCACTTGATGTTACACAACCAGACCACGTGCACTCAATAAAACATCAAACTCACTTGAGACAAGGCCCGCCTGGGATTTCATCACCCAGCGGATACCTTACCCATCCCGGCAATCCTACTTGGATTTCACCACCAAGGGGAAAGCCAACTCTGTTCTCTGGCAGAGTCTAAACTATAGGGAAAGTATATTTTGGCTAAGTGAGACCAGCTAACCACTGGAATCGTGAAGTGAGGGGAGCTTGCTCCTTAGCACCAGGCCTATATGGAACCTAATACAGACTTTTGAGCACCTAAACATACTTGAAACCATCTTTAGATTACCTATTCTAGGACCCTTCTTACAGCCAACTTCCTCAAACATCACATTAAGGCATAAGCCACACGATCTTAATAAAATTGTTTCTAGGGATTTAACGCTAGGATCTGCCTGTTCTCATCTTATTTTCTATTTTTATCTGTCTTTTTTGAGCTGGTAAGGACGTCTTCTTCATTTCCAAAAACTTTTTTTCTAAGTTTCTAGAAAACACAGTAATCGACATCGGTCCTGTAACCGATGTCGACAACTTTTCTATACTGGCATCGGTCATCTGACCGACATCGGCAGTCTTCTTCACCGACATCGGTTTTTATACCAACGTCGGTCTCTGTCTATTTTCTTTTTTCCAAAAATAGCAAGCTTAAAATCTAACTTTCAAATTGTCTAAACATCCATTTTGGTTTTTTGAGACTGAAAAAACATAGTTTTCTGAAACCTAACCCTTTCTTGCCTTGAATGGTTTTGACACGCAGTCAAACCAAGGCTCTCCTTGACCACGCTAGACAACAACCGCTTCCACTTTCACCATCTATACCCAGTCCTATAATGGAGTTCCACTCGGAGACTGAAAGAACTCCTACAGGACCGACCCTGACTCAAACTCCCATCATCCCTGAAGGGGACCAAGATTTCAAAAGATTCTTGGACCTCAACGTCACAGCCCTCCAAAACTATCTCGTGAGAAACCCAATGCGAGACCTTTCAGGTGAAGCAGTGATGACACTGACACCATTCACTACCCAACCTTTTTTGACCCAGCCTTTTGCCTCAACCGTTAACCCGACCATGGCCAATACACAAAGTTTGGCCTCCACATCTATTTTTAGACCAACCTCCATCGGGGTTTCATTACCCCCTCGACCACACGCAATTCAATCAAGTTCTACATCATACCAGAACTTGATTGTCTCAACCCCTCACACTCTTACACCCATATATGTAGGAGTGCCTAGCTCTCCTTCTACCAGTGCCATCACGCAACCACCTTTGGTGATATCTAGTCAAATTATTCCTTCTACTTTCATGACTCAACCACTTTTGACCTCCACTTATGTCCCTGCGACTAGTCATCCATACGTTGCCCCCTTACTGGTACAACTGACTATGTCGTATGCCTCCTCTAGCCTCTTTCAAGCGCCCTACAACCTAGGGGGTGCTCCATCTACCAATTTGTCAGTAGACATCATTAAAATGCTGATGGATAAAATGTCCAGTCTCGAGACCTCTATCTCTGGTTCACGCAATGCTCTCTCGTATGAGCAAATTTGCAACGAGCCCATTCATCCTTCTGTCCCTATCCGACCATACCCCAACCAATGGGAGCTTCCTAAATTCACTTGCTTCCAGAGTAAGGAGGACCCGCAACAACATCTACGGGCATTCAGACATGCCTGCTATCTTATTACCCATGATGATGCGTTACTTTTACGCACGTTCCCTATGTCCCTTTCTAGCTCTGCCCTTGACTGGTATAGCTCTCTTGCCAGACATTCTATCTTTTCATTCATTCAACTTGCCCAATTATTTCTCGACCATTTTTCTATAAACATCACCAAACAAGTCTCAATCACAGACCTTTACTCCATTAGGCAATTTGACGACGAATCAATACTTGATTTTGTCGCCCATTAGAGAGGCTTGATTAACCAGCTCTCTTTCTCCTTAACTCAACCTGAGCTCATCGAGCTCTTTTCTCAAGCATGTGCTGGGCACATCTCTTCTACCTTGTAGATTTAGACATTCCACACTTTCGATGAAGCTTTCACCATGGCTCAAAAGCTTGAACTCCGTGCCATTGAAGAGGATAAGGTCAAATTGCGTAAGAACAATGCAAAAGCCAATGACCCTTCTTCTTCCAGACCTTTTTCTACCAACTCCAAGTCCAAAGGAGTGGCCAAAACTGTGGTCATTAGATCACCATCTTCAACAACCACTAATTACTCTCAATCTTCTACGTCTCCAGGCATCACCAAACAATTTCAACAATGGTACATTCAACGTTCATACACTCCACTTGGAGAATCATACGCTTCCATTTTGGAAAAACTACTCAATCAGGGGGTCCTCAATCTCCCTCCAATCTGACCACCTCAATTCGACCCTTCAAAAGCCCTCCCTACATGGTATAGGGAGGCCGACTTCTGTCACTTTCATCATGTCCACGGCCATGACATCGACAATTGTCGAACTTTTAAGAACATCATCCAAGACATGATCGACAAGGGGGATCTTATTTTAGATAACCTGAACGTCCTGTCAAATCAAAACATCGACATCTTCAAACAACCATTCCTGAACCATCCACCTATGTTAGGTATGTGGAGCTAAAAGCTTCACCATGGAGCATAGACAAACAGGTTCGGGTCTACACAGATGCCGGCGTCGGTCAGTAGCGACCGACGTCGGTCAGTTGCAGTTCAGAGGCGCCGACGTCGGCAGTATGGTCGGCCGGCGACGGTCACAGGCGAACAGGCAGGAACCGACGTCGATTACCTGCGTGTCCAGAAAGCTATTTCTGAGGACAAAAGCGAGTGTTTGCATGATGAGTTTGAGTTGTAGACTCATGCTCGCGTCTCTATTGTTAGCAATATTATTTTTAGAGCCCTTGTTGAAGAGGCTTAACTGTTTGTTGTAAGAGCATGCTTAAGTTTCCTATTTCTATATGTAGGAGAGATCTTCTAAGCTATTGTATGATGATGATGAATGAGAGTGTAATTGAGTACTAGTAGAACATTGTGAATGTTTGAAGGACTGTACTTGAGAGAGAGCTCTTGAGGAATAGAGATCTAGTGAGAGATCTTGTGTGCATCTGAGAGAGGTGTGGAAGAACAAAGTTCTTCATTTGTATTCCTATTGTAAAGAGTTTTTAATACAAGTTTTCAGGGTGTTTTCTTGTATATCTTGTTCTGTGCTATTTATCATTTCAGTTACTTATCTATCTAATTTATTTCCGCATTGATTGCTTTCATAAGTGTAATCCATTGTTGGTTGATCCCCAACAAGTGGTATCAGAGCTCAGGTTCACTAATAGGTGGTTCAGATCTGTGTAGTGTGTTCGGATTACAGGTTGCTCACAGGGATTTCTGTTTGAGTGGGAGAAGCAATGGCAGAGGAAAGTAAGTTGAGAATGGAAAAGTTTAATGGCAAGAACTATCAGCACTGGAGAATGCAGATAGAGGACTATCTGTATCAGAAGGATCTTTACTTACCGTTAGGTGGGATAGCAAAGAAGCCCAAGGACATGGAGGATGAAGAATGGGAAGTTCTTGACAGAAAGGCTCTTGGTTCTATAAGACTGAGTCTGGCCTCCACTGTGATATCCAATTTGTCACAAGCAAAAACTACGGTAGAGTTAATGACCACGTTAGCAAATTTATATGAAAAACCCTCCGCTTCAAACAAGGTATATTTGATGAAGCAGTTATTTAATTTGCATATGCAAGAAGGTGGATCTGTTTCTAATCACCTGAATGATTTCCATGGTATTGTTAATCAGTTAAGTTCTGTTAATATTTCATTTGAAGATGAAATAAAGGCTCTTTTAATTTTATGTTCTTTGCCTGAAAGCTGGCATGGCTTGGTAATGGCAGTTTCTAATACTACTTCTGCTTCGAATATTTTAAAAGTAGAGGATGTGGTTAGTGTTATTTTGAATGAGGAAATATGCAGGAAAAGCACAGAAGAGACTTCTGGGACATCCGGGAACGCTTTAAATTTCGAGAGCAGAGGAAGGCAAAAAGAAAGGAGCAAGAGGAGATCAAGATCTAAGTCTAAGGGAAGAGGCAGATCCAAATCCAAGAATGGTAGAAGGCCACAATGCTGGAACTGTGGAAAGTTGGGGCACATAAGCAGAGATTGCTGGTCAAAGCCTAAGGAGGACAATCAGCACGAAGGAAAGGAAGAGACAAAGGTTGCAGGTATTGCACAGGATGCTCTTATTTTCTCTTTGCATAATAACATAGAATCTTGGGTATTAGATTCTGGTGCGTCTTTCCATGCTACCCCTAACAGAGAATATTTCAGTGACTATGTCCATGGAGATTTTGGAATAGTATACTTGGGGGATGATGAGCCTTGCAAGATTATTGGCAAAGGTAAAGTGCAGCTAAAGATGCAGAATGGCAACACATGGGTGTTGAGGGATATGATGCATGTTCCTAGTTTGAAGAGAAATCTGATTTCTGCAGGTAAGCTTGGTGATGAGGGTTGTACAGTAACTCTCACAGCAGATTCTTGGAAAGTGACCAAGGGTGCACTTGTTATGGCCAGAGGTAAGAGAGAAGGTACTCTCTATTTGTGTAATTGTATTACTAACAAATCTCCTTCAGTTTTATCTACTTCAGATGTGGATGCTAAATTGTGGCACTCAAGGCTTGGCCACATGAGTGAGAAGGGGATGTCTATCCTTAAGTCTAAAGGTATGCTTTCAGATTTGAAAAGTATGGATCTAGAATTTTGTGAGCATTGTGTGTTTGGAAAATAGAAAAGGGTTAGTTTTCTAAAGACTGGGTCTACTAAGAAAAGGCAGAAGTTACAGCTTGTTCACACAGACGTGTGGGGACCGGCTCATGTAGCCTCTATTGGCGGATCACAGTACTATGTTACATTCATAGATGACGCCACAAGAAAGGTATGGATCTACTGTATTAAAAAGAAATCTGATGTTTTTGAGACCTTTAAGATATGGAAAGCCATGGTTGAGAATGAAACAGGCAAAAGATTAAAGTGCTTGAGATCCGATAATGGTGGTGAGTTCTGCAGTCTTAAGTTCAAATTGTATTGTTACATAAATGGAATCCGTAGGCAAAGGACGGTTCCAAGGACACCTCAGCAGAATGGTATTGCTGAAAGGATGAACAGGACTATTATGGAGCGTGCAAGATGTATGAGATTGCATGCAGGGTTGCCCTTAGAGTTTTGGGCAGAAGCAGTTGACACCGCAGTGTACCTGATCAACAGAGGACCCTCTACAGCTCTAGATGGTGGAATTCCAGAAGAGGCATGGACAGGTAAAAAGGTTGATCTTTCATATCTCAAAGTTTTTGGTTGTGAAGCCTTTGTGCACATAGATAAGGAAAATAGAAAGAAGCTAGATGCTAAGTCTATGAGGTGCACGTTTATAGGCTATGGCTCAGATGATTTTGGTTTCAGATTTTGGAATCTAGGAACTAACAAGGTAATCAGGAGCCGTGATGTTGTTTTCAACGAAAGAGTGATGTACAGTGATCAAACAAGGAAGCTAGATCAAGCTGGGTAGAGCAATAATGAGTTGGACGAAGTTATGGTCCAAAATGAGCTCGTGGGAAAAAGAAATAATCACTTACAGGAAAACACAGAGACTGACGTCGGCAGGTTTGGCACCGGCATCGGCAATACAGAAACTGATGTCGGTCATACAGAGACCGACGTCGGCAGACCAGGCACCAGCGTCGGCCAGGAAGAACCGGCGTCGGCCAGTAACAGGTCTACAGGTGGCCGAGGTCGGTCACTGTCAGAAAATTTGGATGGACAGATTGTTGAAAACGAGTCCAAGACACCAATCAGGAGGTCTGAAAGGGTAAGTAAGCCTCCAATTAGATACTCTCCTTCTTTATATTATTTATTGCTAACCGATGGTGGAGAACCAGAAAGTTTTGAAGAAGCTTTACAGGTGGAGTCTAGAAGTAAGTGGGAGCATGGCATGGTTGAGGAGATGGAGTCCTTAAGGGAGAACCAAACATGGGATTTGGTTGAATTGCCAGCCGGTAAGAGAACACTGAAGAACAGGTGGAGTTACAGGTTGAAGGAAGGTGAGGATGGTCAGATGAGATACAAGGCCAGATTGGTTGTAAAAGGTTTTGCACAAAAGCCAGGTATTGACTTTGGCGAGATTTTTTCTCCAGTTGTTAAGATGACTTCTATAAGGGTTGTATTATCTTTGGTTGCTTTTGAGGATTTGCATCTCGAGCAGCTAGATGTTAAAACAGCATTTCTTCATGGAGATTTAGATGAGGAAATTTACATGGAACAGCCAGAAGGTTTCGAGGTCAAGGGTAAGGAGAAACTAGTGTGCAGGTTAAAGAAAAGCTTGTATGGCCTCAAGCAAGCTCCAAGGCAATGGTACTTGAAATTTGACAGGTTTATGACTGAGCATGGTTTCAGTAGGTGTCAATCAGACCATTGTGTATACTTTAAGAGATTCGATAATGGTAGATACATTATTCTATTGTTGTATGTAGATGACATGCTGGTTGCAGGGTCTCACATGCAGGACATCTCAGAGCTTAAGGAGAAGTTAGCTCAAACGTTTGCCATGAAGGATTTGGGAGCAGCTAAGAAAATCCTTGGCATGAGCATTAAGAGAGACAGAGAAAATCACAGGTTGATATTGTCTCAAGAAGATTATGTGGACAAGGTGTTGAAACGGTTCAACATGCAGGATGCGAAACCGGTAAGCACACCTTTGGCAGGACATTTCAAGTTAAGCAAAGAACAATGTCCCAATTCACATGATGAGGTAGAGTACATGAACAAGGTTCCATATTCTTCCGCAGTAGGAAGTTTGATGTATGCAATGGTGTGTACTAGACCAGATATTGCCCAAGCAGTGGGAGTAGTAAGCAGGTATATGGCCAATCCAGGAAAGGAACATTGGAAAGCAGTACAATGGATCCTTAGATATCTGAGAGGAACCAGCAACAGACACTTATGCTATGGAGGTTCAGATACATCTCTACATGGCTATGTAGATTCAGATATGGCAGGGGATTTGGATGGCAGGAGGAGCACTACAGGTTATGTTTTTACTGTAGGTGGAACGGCAGTTAGTTGGATTTCTAAGTTGCAGAAGGTTGTAGCCTTGTCAACTACAGAAGCAGAATACATTGCAGCTACAGAAGCTAGCAAGGAGATGCTATGGATGACACGGTTCATGGAAGAGCTTGGAAGGGAGCATGGGAGTTGCAGATTGCATAGTGACAGTCAGAGTGCAATCCATTTGGCTAAGAACTCAGCTTTTCATTCTAGAACCAAACACATACAGCTAAGGTACCATTTCATACGGCAGGTATTGGAAGATGGTGAGTTGAAGCTGGAGAAGATCCATACAGACATGAATCCTGCTGATATGCTAACAAAGCCGGTTACTAAGGAGAAGTTGAATCTTCATTCAACTTCTATTGGTCTTCATAATTAAGTTGAAGATGGAGGAGCTAGAAGATCTTGTTGTACAGGTATTGGTGCAGCTGGTTTATCTCCAAGTGGGAGATTGTTAGGTATGTGGAGCTAAAAGCTTCACCATGGAGCATAGACAAACAGGTTCGGGTCTACACAGATGCCGGCGTCGGTCAGTAGCGACTGACGTCGGTCAGTTGCAGTTCAGAGGCGCCGACGTCGGCAGTATGGTCGGCCGGCGACGGTCACAGGCGAACAGGCAGGAACCGACGTCGGTTACCTGCGTGTCCAGAAAGCTATTTTCGAGGACAGAAGCGAGTGTTTGCATGATGAGTTTGAGTTGTAGACTCATGCTCGCGTCTCTATTGTTAGCAATATTATTTTTAGAGCCCTTGTTGAAGAGGCTTAACTGTTTGTTGTAAGAGCATGCTTAAGTTTCCTATTTCTATATGTAGGAGAGATCTTCTAAGCTATTGTATGATGATGATGAATGAGAGTGTAATTGAGTACTAGTAGAACATTGTGAATGTTTGAAGGACTGTACTTGAGAGAGAGCTCTTGAGGAATAGAGATCTAGTGAGAGATCTTGTGTGCATCTGAGAGAGGTGTGGAAGAACAAAGTTCTTCATTTGTATTCCTATTGTAAAGAGTTTTTAATACAAGTTTTCAGGGTGTTTTCTTGTATATCTTGTTCTGTGCTATTTATCATTTCAGTTACTTATCTATCTGATTTATTTCCGCATTGATTGCTTTCATAAGTGTAATCCATTGTTGGTTGATCCCCAACAACCTACTCAAAACAACGTCCAAACCACAATTAATGACCCTTAAGACCATGACATTCACACGGTCAACACTATCTTGCCTCTTGTTTCTCACCAACCTCCTCTATCACAGGATGAAGAACTTTCTTCTCCTATTAGTCCTCCCTCTACTTCTCTTATATTGGAGGATGCCTTGACCATGCCATTAGCCCTACCTTCATTCGAAGACCCTACCTTGCCTACTCCTCAAGCACAAGCAAAAGGTATGATCATCCCTGCCTCATGCTCTCTTGAGGAGCTCCATTCCCCTATTTCTTCTCCATCAAGAGAAGAACCAATCTCTTCACCCACTTCAACTGAGGAAGACCCAGTCATAGTTTTCTCTTGCCTTTTGCCTGAAATTGGTACATCTCACTCACCTCTATCCATATCTAAACTCAAACCCACATCTAACCCAGTCTCGCACAAAGGCGGTCCTCAACCAAAACCAAAGAAGGCCACTAAACCACATTGGAGAACTTCTCCCCCACCTTCCTCATTACCTTCAATCTTGGGCCCGCATCTGTCCAATTTAATAAGAGTTCTTTCTACTCCCATACTTCATAGAGGCAAGTCACCTCCATTACTCCCTCAACCCCTCAGACATATATCTCCTCTAAACCATCGACCAATGCCTCTTATGCCTCTCAAACCAAAGTCATCAACCTCCACTGCAATAAGACACACAGACCCATTAGTAGGTTCATACGCCTTGCTGTTACGGCACTTGTTATAGTCCTCTCACAACAATCTTCTGCCTCTTAGACCATATCAATTTCTCAAACCAAAACCACCTTGGTTTGACGATACTTGCATTTGTGCATATCATCGCATGCCTAGGCATGACACTGAGCATTGTTGTGCCCTCAAGTTTGTTGTTCTTCAATGTCTGGTGAATGATACCCTTCTTTTCAACCACATTATCAATAAACCTTCAACACCACCTCACTCATCAACTCTCGGATCAAGACCCTCTTGGTTCGACAACTCTAAATTTTGCCACTATCATCACACTCTGGGACATGACACTGAGCATTATTGCACTCTCAAAGTTGTCATTCGTCAAAACCAAAAAAAAGATACCCTTCTTATCAAGGATCCTCTCGACCACCCCCTCACCAAATCATTAACATCGACCCATGCTTCTCAAACCGCATCACCTAAATCTAGATCTCCATGCCAAACTATGGTCCCTTTGCCTCCTTTAACCCCCTTATTTGAAATCAATACAGTTAATCTGACCACCAAGCCCCAATCGACCAATCTATCAAACATTCTCCCTAGCTGCTAGGGGAATTCAACCTTCATCCAAGCCTCGACCAACCTGTCAACCCTGTCTCGACCAAATATCCATCACTCTTTTAACCTGACCTCGATCAGACTAGCAACCAAACATTCAACCCGACCTCAACTAAACAATCACACCAACCAAAAACCAAATATCGACCGATCAACCCTTAACCAACCATTGACCAAATATCAAGTGACCACATCTCAACCAAACATTGACCAATCCTTGACCAAACATTCAACCAATTTTGACCAATCAGCAACCATATTAGTTAACTTTCCATCCAGCATCAGCCATCATCGTGACCAATCTTGAAGAGGTAAATGGGGAAAATTTGCTCTCAAATGACTCAGACCACCTTATCACACGCAAGCATGGACCAGGGCCTTATCAGAACCTGAGCCCCTTAATGCTTTACATCTACGACCATTCTACTGTTAGTCGAGTATCCATCCACTTGGCACTTAACTTGAGCTCGTCCCTTGAGCAATCCTTGTCCTTTTAATCTTCAATCCATTCCACCCTTTTTTTCCCTTAATAAAATCCTCTACAACCCTTTTATGATGTACGAATGCTTTGTCCTAATAAAAGGGAGACCTTGATCTTCTATAAGTCTTGTCCATGACTCAATATTCTGTCAAAACTAAATCAAGATGTCAAATTATCCAAGGTCACAAAACCAAATAAAAAAGCAGACTACTCCCTCGAAAGATAGCTGTAATATCATTGTTATAGCTAATAGACTGCTCCCTCGAAGGACAACTATTCAAAATCCCTTAAATCTATAAAGCAAAGCATAGACCACTCCCTCAAAGGATGGCTATGACTAACTCTTGCTATAGATAACACTCTTTTTGAATCTTCTCGCATCGATTAGCTTCACATATATGACCACCAAACCAAATAAATGACATCTCTGAGTGGACTTCCCGCATTGATCAATCCGCTCTCTTAAAAAAAAAAAAACCCGGGTCATGGACTTGACTTGTAGTTGTCTCAGGGTCTCCTATAAAAAGGGGCAAAGTTATCCATAATCTAAAAATGGGTTACCCTTTTCCTCCTATCATATCACCTACTCAAGGGACTTCGAGCTCACTTTAATGTCAAAAGTGATTCGATTACCGCTCTAACATAACTGTGGTCAATGATGCAACGCATAAATTGGGCTTTTGTCCTGACAACCCCTATCCATGCCGTCATTTTGGTCCTTGTCAATGAAAGAGCAACATGCCTTTCACTTATCTTCCACACTTTGGTCACACTTAACCAAAACATTTTCAGACCAACAACAGAAAATCATGCCATCATCATCATCCTAGTCCATTTCACATCGTTTCTATGGACACCAATATACATGGGAACTATCGACCTGACACAATTTATGTTAAGCATAAACCATTACTTACTGAAACATAAATCAACCTACAATTCATTTTTAGCAAACATCCATCATAAATATGGATAGTTGCTAAGGATGAAAAACCCTGACCTATGTTACAGAATACACCATTTGGAAAAGGCTGTAGCATAATATGTTCCTTATCATTTCAAGCATGTACCCTCAAACAAGTGGGAAATGTTATATCTTTATCATGACCAAAATCAACCACTTCAATCTTTTTCCTTCCTTCTTGGGAGAACTACATTGGCCTGAGGCCCTAACGACAGGGGCTATGTAGGCAGCACTCAGTTGACATGGGGTCTTCTAGGGTTAGCTCGGCCATTCTCTTCATCACTTTCTTCAATCTCCTTCTCTCATCACCTGTCAATCACATCACAACCAATCACATATTTTCATAATCTTTAGCATAATCATTCTCATCATTTACATCATAATCATTAATCATAAACACATTATCATTATCACACAATTAAGTATTCACATCATATAAACCACAAGTCATAACATAAATATCACTATCACATAATCCTTATGCATCATCATCTAATCTAAAAGTCATGACCATTCTCATTATTAGCATTATCACAACGCATCATTATATTAAACATCATCATTATAATCATTGACCATAACATTGTCATCATCACATTTAATCATCATAACATCATAATCATAAACATAATATCAAAACATGCATCATCATCATAATCAAAAATGCTCAATACATTAAACATTAAACAACATCCATAACACATCAATGATCCAAAACTATCATCATATATATATCAAAACCTTTTATACAATGACACAATCTATCTCTGTCTCTCTCTCTCAACAAAATATGATACATCTCGCATCAACGGCTCACAGGCTGATACATACATCAAAAATAACTCTCAAGGTCTACCCTTAAGGCTGTGGCTGTGGTGGTGGTGGCGGTGGCTGGGAAGATGTTGTATCCTCTCCCCCCTCTGATCTGTGCCATCTGTGAGACCCAGAAGCTATCACTCATGACATCAACCTCTGTCGGCTCTGCTCTGCCCTCATCTCTGAATATCACTGTATCTGAGGGAACCCCCTGATGGCCCTCTCATAATAAGCGATCTCATCCAGCACATCACTATATCTAACAAGAGATACAGTCTGTGGTGGACCCATCTGCCCTATTGCTATGCCTTGTCCTGACCCCTGTGGCTGTGGCTGACCTAGGTGCACTGATGTCGATGGTCCTGCCCCCTGTGAAAATGTCGGCTACTGAGATGGCTGCTGCAATGGGCCCTGCCCTCCAAAGCTCTGACCTGCCACTACCTGTGCCTAGGCTGTAGCTAGCTATCCCTATAACAGAGTGACCTACCCTGTAAATGCTGCCACCTGACCTATCATCTCAGTCAGCTGCCTTATAACCCCTGCCAACTATCCCTACAAAATTGTGACTTGGGCCTGAGCCGCGTCTCTCTCCTACCGCGCAGTGTCCCTCTCCTCGCGGGTTGTATCCCACTCCCTCGTGATAGCCTGCAAATCTAGCTGGGGACCCACCTGTATGCCTGTATACTACCCTACCCACCATGCTATGTAGGCCTCTATACAACCTAGGTCAGCCACCCTAGGTCTTGCTAGTAACTCCTCAAAATCTGGCTCCTCTATCTCCTCTAGCAGTGGGAGCGGTGCCTCTATATCATTCCACCTGTATTGTGGGAACGCGAGAGGTACATCTTGTAGCAGCCCGTACTGGCGCCACACTCTCTCTGCTGGGATCCTCTCGAGCTCATCGGCTCACCTACCTCTGACCCATCACATGCTCTGAGACTCGACCATCTGCTTGCCCTGGTCTCTAAATGCTGAATACACCAAGTATGGTCTCCAAATGATATCTACTAGAATCAGGGCCTCCAGTACCCCTCGGTAGTGATCAATATCCCTGACCACTCCATCCACCCATGTTTGCACCATCACCTCACACCATCACTTGAATCTAACCCTGAAATTAGCCTGGATCACCACTGGGAGGCCGAGAGGTCAGGTAACCACAATATGCTCGTATGCCCAACAATGTAGAAGGTGGCCTACACACAGACTGTACCATCACTGTCGACTGATGCCCCATAACTCTCTATATACCTGGGCCAAAAAGATGGGTGCCCAGGTGAACACTATCTGTTGCTCTAGCATGTCCATCAAAACCCCAGTCATGGCCACCGAGAACCTACCTCCCTCCACATCTGGCAATGCATAGACTGTGATGCCAATCATCATTAGAACCGCTAGCCGATGTGCACCCTCATCCGCCACGTATAAAGGCTCATAAGCAAAACTGGCTGAATGGTAGCTTGTCTCTGTGATGTGCTCCCCAAACAGCGTGACCATGTGTATATCATGTGCCTCTCTCGAGCATGCATAGATGTCAGCTCCGTGTACTGGTAGCCATAAAATTTGGTACACATCCTCGACCGTGACCATCATCTCACCCTTGGACAGGTGAAAGGTGTTGGTGGCATGGTCCCACCGCTCGATCAACACCACCATGAGGCTCGCATCCCTCACCACTCTATAGTAGCATCTCAGACTGCCTAGCCCCACTGTGCTCATCTGCGCCCACTCTTCGATCATCACGCCTCTGCGCATCCACATCAGCAAGGTCAGGAGGTGATCCCACAACATCAGAGTCTGCCTCACCTACATCCATCTAGGGTCAATCTCATGTTAAAACTATTCTTACTCTTCCTATTTTACCAACCACTCTGACCATCTATGCCTAACCTGACACCTGGGAAGCCCTTGGCGTAGCTTCAACCTTTCAACTTGACCATTTTTCACAACCCTTTATGACCAAGCAGCCACTAACATCGATTAGCGTGCTGATGACGACACTCACCTAACTGACTTTAGTCACTTAGCAACTGACGTCAGTAGGTTAGTGACTGATGCTGGTCACTGGTCGGCTAATGCCAGTGAACCCACCGACGTCGGTGATTGGTTCGGCCCTAGGGCTGAATGGGGCGAGCCCTAAAAATTTGGGCTTCCCCATTTTTAACCCCTACACCCCCCAAAACCCTCTAAAAGACTCCTAATCTCTCCTAGACTCCCCACCCACCTTCTTAGCTACCCTCCCCCCTTGATTTCTACCTAAAACAACAAAACTTTCAAAAACCAAATCCAAAACAAAATCAATCAAATAGGGTTCAAAACCCTCCTACCTCGTCCCGGCATGGTGGCACGATGGGTACCACTGGTGGTGGACCTCCTGTGGGTCCTCTACTCTCCTTTGCCATCTCTTTTGTGCCAATGACTCTGCACACTCCTACTGGCCCAACGCTGACTCCTCAACCTCCAATCCAACTCAAATCTACTCCTCTTCACCAATGTTCTTCTACCACCTCGCACCGCTCCTCGGTCAGCTTTGGGTCACTTTCACTCAATCAACTCCAGAGCTCTTTTTTCTCTCAGTCAACAAGTAGCAAATGACTTTTGGTGGGCTGCCAATCCAGTTTTCTCAGATTTGGCAGGCTGCCGATGTCAGCATAATCGTGCCCTAGGAAGTTGATGTCAGCCAATACACTGTCGACGTCGGTCCCTTTATGTCTCTGACGTTGGTTTTATAACCGACGTCAGCAATATTCAAACCTTTTTTTTTAATTCTTTGCCATGACCAAAATCATGCCCTAATCAGTCAACTTTCTTAGTAGAAGTCATCTTAGCCCCCTGGGGCCCACTTAAGATCACTTATATCTCAACTCGACCAATGACCATGGAGATCACGCATATCTCCTTAGACCCTGACCACTTCTGAGACAACTCTGTCTTGGTTTTGTTTGCACACATGCTACCTCACGAATAGATAGTAGAATTGTTTGTAGACCTTATTTTTGACCCTCACAAGTATAGGATTGCAAGCCAGTTGATCCACACTACTTGTGACTTTTTTTGTTTTTTTGGGAACACTTCTTGAGCCCGAGATACCTAGAACACGATGACCATTTGGAGCTACAGCTTAGATTGAATAACCCAATCAGTAGATGACTAAATGCTGGGGCTTAGTTATTTCAATTTTGGCACTCCTCAACCTTTTGACTGCAATAATTTGACCTGACCATCCTTGTGAAGTGGTGTACGCGCAATCATAACTTTTGCAGCATTCTCACTCTATCTTCATTCTTTTTATCCACTCTCTGTCAAATCAGCACCTGATTTCAGGTTCCCTTCTCTCAACTACTACTTTGAGGGGGGATACCTCATCCATAATCGGGGCAACCAACCCTCACCTATTTTTGTCTTGAAGTTCACTTGAATAACCAACAAGATGAAATCAAACCTTATCCCATACTTGGGGCAACTGACTCCTATTTTTGTCTTGCAGTTCATTTAGAGCAACCAACAAGACAAAAAGGGGCAAATGTAGACACCAAAATAGTGTCTAACCCTTAGTCACCTTCCCCCTTGGTCCATTCCTAACCCATTCCTAAAAATTACTAATTTAAAATAATAAACTTATTTTGAATTAACCCCCCTCCTTGGACACATCACCCATGACACCTCACCTTAGACCATTTCCTATCCTATGACTCACCTAAGACCTATTCTTACTCCTCTCCAACCGCCTAACCAACTCTCATGCGTATTTATCCTTACCTTCGACATATCTCTAACTGATTATGCACTTGGCGAATGTAGAATGGGCTTGTTGGCCCTTTTACACGTTCTGCACCCGTCGACGTTGGTCAACTGTCAGTCGACGCCAGCGGGATCACCAACGTTGGTTTACTTAAACTGCCATACTGACCTCTTTCTGGCTAATCACAATTTCTAATCACGCGTCTAATCAAAAATTCTAATCACAACTCTAAATCTTAGAGCTAATCACGAATCTAGAATCTGGAGTCTTCAACCATCCGTCAATCTGCCAATCTCTCAGCCAAGCCTCTCACTCTCTCCCTCAAGTGTAGCAATAGGTATTCTGCATCAGACTTCTACATCAGCAGCAGGTATGGGGATCATTAGTAGCACACCTTCAGCCAGCAACAGGTAAGTATACTATTTGTGTTTTTATTCTCTTTTCAGTTATTGCTTTCAAACAATATCTCCCTAGACCAGACTGTTAACCAAGCCAGACCTGAATCTTGACTTCTCCACCTCTCTGTTTCCTCCATCCTCTATCAGACCATACACTCTGCCCATTTAGCTAGACTCTCAGACCCAGACCCCAAACCATTCAACCAAGCCCAAAACTTTGTCTCAAGACCACTCAAACAAACCCAGACCCTTCCTTGGCCTTGTTGACAGACCAAAACCCTGACCAGACCCTGTCCACGGACCATAGACCTACCCATACCCCATCCAAGCTAACTTCCCCGACCGACACCAGCCATTACCCCAACTGACGTCGGTAGTATAATCGACGTCGATAGACCTTAACAACCGACGTCGGCAGTATAACTGACGCTAGTGACTGTGACCAGTTCGACAGCTTCTTTCAGGTAAGCCTTTGCTTCCTTTTCATTTCCACCTTTTATCACTTTCAGTTCTTTATCATTTAGCTATTTATCAAACATTTCTTTCTATCGACTAGTGGGTTGATATACCTTAAGGAATTGTTCATACTTCTGGGATCAAGCTTTCACTTGGCAACCCACCATCTATCCATCTAATGCCTTCTTTTGTCCAAGTCTCTTTTCTTTGCAGGTGTCATTCCTCCACAGCCAAAGAGGAGTTCTCATAGCGTCTGGATTATGGTGCATAGACTATATCCAGGTACATACAAGCCTTGACCATCTCTTAGTTTCTTAATTCTCTCTTGAATGTAGAAAGCGAAATTAGAATAGAAACACTTTCATCACTTTGTGCATTTTGACATGAATGGTTTCTTATGGCTTTATTTGTCATTAGACCATCACGTCTATGTTTGCACACACTCATATTTAATCTATGTATTAGATTATATCCTTGAGCTATGCTTCCTAATTTACCCTATTAGGGAACAACATTTGAACCAATCACAAATCTAAATCAACCCTACTAGGGAAAAATTAATTACTAGTGATCAAAATCAGACCTACTGGGGAAAATTTTCTTTATTAACTGATCAAATTTAATCTAGTGGAAGACATTATTATTTCCTTTATTTAGAACAATATTATCCTATTTATTCTAATTCCAAGATTTTTTGAATCTTACCCTTGTTTTATAAATGATTTAGTGTGCAACTTATTTTAGGATTGATCATTCCCTAAGCATGGAACTTTCACCATAGTTTTGTGTGTGTTCAAAGTGTGTCACTTATATTGTTGGATTGCATCCTTCCCCTTCCCCCATCCTTAGGGCTCATTATATTATAATTATATTTTGGTCATTGAGAATCAATATGTGAAAGAATTATCTCATCTATATGTAATCTTACCCGTGGGTTAATATCACTTTTTCTCTCCTTTTGAGAGTCCTCTCTTTCATCCTTGTATGTCCTCTCAAGGGGGCATTATGGATCATTTCCTTCCAAATTATTCTTGACAACTCTTTTATTTGAAAAGATGTTGCTTTTCCTAAATGTCTTGCTACACTTTCTCAAACATGGGTAAAATGCAGACATCCCATTCCTAACACCATTGTGTTAAAATTGTCAATCTTACTCAAAATTTGTGAAAATGCACAAATTAAGACAAAATCACTTAAATACGCTAAATGGTTCAATCTTGTCATATAAAAGTATTAATTTAGGATAATGTATACCTAAATGGGGTAATGAATTTTATGTGATTATTATATTTTCTCAAATCATTTTGAGTCAAAATGATGAATATGCATTTTAGTGCTCTAGATCACTCTGTTCTTCTAATTTAGAAGTGCATGACATGTGCATGTGTTATTTTATGTTGACAACATCCTAAATGGGATATTGGTCCATATGCAACTAACATTACCTTCTAATTACTCTCCAATAAAATTATGATCCAATAATATGACATTATAACTAGTTTGTTTAGTTATGTGCAACCATTTTCCAAAGAATTGCATAAAAATTGATTGAATCTCACTTATGTAAATTAATCCAAATCAAGTGCTTAAGTGGAAAATCCATGGAAGTTATTGACTATATCTTAGTTGTAAATTGATTCTCAATATCTACATCATAAAATGACATCATTTGTGATGTGGCATCCATAAGCCATAGATGTAACAAATATCAAGCTTAAGGCCTCTCATGCCTCTTTAATGCCCCTTCATTCCAAATATTTATGAGGGTATTTTTGGATTAATTAATGGCCACACATATTAATCTCAAGATGGACAGTCATGGTTGATCCTGATTAAATTCAAAAATCTATAAATAAGAGTGCCAAGACTACCATTTTTTAGCTTCATTTGTGTAAACTTATTATGTAGAATTATCTCCACAATCTATTTATGTGTGGTGTTTATTATGCTTAATTTTCAATAGGATATATTCATTAATAGTGTAACTCAAAATTTGGGCCTATGAGATTAAAATATGAAATTAAATCTACCCAAATCTTAAACAACTAGTTAAAGTCTAAAGCCACTAGGATTTAAATGGAATTGGATGAAATAACTACTTGATCCTACATTAAAATCTTAGATATTAAATGATTTAAACTAAGATTAAACAAAACTACAAATAGATTGAGATGGATATACCTTGATTCAAAATTTGAATAGCATGATGGCTTGATGTTGGATCTTAATAATGGATGCAAGGATTTTTTTT
The DNA here is from genome assembly GCA_037957365.1 of Torreya grandis. NCBI lineage: Eukaryota > Viridiplantae > Streptophyta > Pinopsida > Cupressales > Taxaceae > Torreya > Torreya grandis. Next base: position 774,895 of record JARHVA010006185.1, on the reverse strand, counting down.
GACATGGATTGGTTATGATAATTGGATTTTTATTTTGATATAGCTTTGATATGGGTTTTCAAGTTGGTACAAGGATGGAGGGAGAGGTTGTTTAAATAGGCAAATGGGGGGAATTTTATAATAATTAAAAATCATTTAGAAGTATCTAGTTTAGAGACTTATAGAGACTTGGAAGAGCTTCTCTAGTTCTAGAGGCTTCTCAATTCTTTTAGGGGTAATGGGGATTAGAGGGGATTTAATGAGTATTAGGATTCCTAGGGATGTAGTAATGCCTAGGGACTAGGCTAGTAGGTGGGTAGGTGGGGTTATGAGAATTTTAAATTCCCATATAATGGATAACTAAGATTATATTTAGGATTATAGGTATTAGGATATAATTAATGAAGGAATGGGATGAATAAGGTTATTAAATGAAGGATAATGGATGGGGATATTAGATATATGGATAACATTAGGATAAATTAGTGAAATAAAATAGGTTAAGAATAATCAGTGTCAACTAATAGGAATATTGGCTGACAATAATGAAGCAAGTTATTTTAGGTGCATATATTTTTCCCCTCTTTGAAAGGGAATTGTAAGTGGAGTGAAGTGGAAAGATTAATGATCTTTAAAATAAAAACCAAGTCACATATGGATGTTAGTAGATGATGTTAGTGGATATGATGTCCCCTCAAGGTGACATATGAGGAAGAATAAGATGGATGGTCACTTGAAAGAAGAAACAAGGGGTGGGATGTAATGGATAGATGAGGGGATGGGATTTTGAGATGTGAGATAGAGGATGAAGAAAATGGAGGTCAACTTGAGAAATGAGATACAAATTGATGATGTCCCTAGTAAGGACACATGTATAGGGAAAAAATATGATGGGCATCATGGTTTTAGACATATCCCAATGGGGAATTAACTGTAACATAATGATGATAGGATAAAAAATCCATAAGCTTTAGATGTATCCCAAGAAAGGATGCATGCAAGTGAGAGCTCTAGGCCAAGATAATATGATGATTTGATAAGATTAATGATGGGTGTAGCTCAAAGCTATAGTTGATTATTATGATGAAGAGGATAAGAGAGAATAAATGATGTGATTGAGTAATTAAAATACTGGGGGATGATGATGGATGATAGAGATAATGGCCAAGCTATCCTTGGGCACAATAAAAGTGGCCAAGTGCTACCTAAAAGTTTGAAAAGACCTTAGGTTGATGTATTTATAACTAGAAAATGATGATGATGATGATTAGTGATTAGAAAGTGATGATGATGAGGATGATGAGATGAACATAAAATATTGGATGTTACTTGAATGGATTAAAAGGATTGGATTAGTGATGGGAATAATGATGGTTAGATGATTAAATAAGTGATGAAGATGTAGGTGCTCAAGCCATCACAATTGTCATAAGGCTCATCATAGTCTAAGAAATTTGGTAGATATGGCACTTGGCAGTATGCCCCATGATATAGACATGACCAAGAGGACATCATGAGAAAGTGCATGGGAAAATATCAAACTATACATCCTCAAGGGTACTTTTGGTGTGCTCATAACATCCCTATTAATTTCCTAATAGATAAAAGGATACAATGCAAATAAGATATATACATGATGCTAAATAAATAATAGATAAATATATACATGTAACGTCATAATGTTTTATCTAAGGATGGGATGAATGATTGGACTAAATTAGTTATGATGGTTATTAGGGACTTGGATTCGCATAGGATACGATGTTAGCCATAGTATAGGATGGAAGGTTGGATGACGTGATAAGGTTTTTGAATACTAATTTGGAATTAAAATTAGATCAAAAAGTGGTCAAGGAAGATGGTTTAGGAATGTAATGACCAAGGATTACCAATAGAAAAGACCTTACAAGAGTCTAATCTTAGCAAGGATACTAGGAGATGATGGGATCAAATACCTTTCATACAAGCAAGGATTAATTAGATGGGTGATAGGTATGAAGAGAAAATGATAGGGTAGTGATGGGATCAAGTACCTTCCATACTAGCAAAGGGTAATTGGATGGGTGTCAGGTATGAAAATGCCTTGATAGGAAGTGATGGGTGTCAGATTAAAGGCTTTGACAAGGTGATTTATGTTTATAAGACCTATCTAATAGGATGAGATGGAAGATATGAAGGGATGGGTGACCACTCTGATTTGGTGCCGAGACTAGACATTATATCCAAAGATGGGGGAATAAGAAAAGATACATGGCATGAAGATGGATGTGACTAGGGGATTGGGAATAAGAAAAGACATGAGGGAATATTTTTTATTTAATTTTATGATTTTTAGGGTTTTTGACATTTTTCAATTTTTATGGATTTTTTGGGATATGTATATACATTATACAAATAGGGGTACTAGAAAAGGGAATACTAAGCCTAAAAACCAATATAAGGATGGAGGGATTATGGATGGGATGAAAAAGGATGAAGATGAAGGTGACCAAGGATGAATAAACTAGGGATAACTAATGACCACATCATGAAGGAACCAGATAGTTTTTTGCCTGAGTGTTCATTAAAGGATATGACAGGAGGATTTTGGGATAGTTATCAAGACACATTCTACTTATTTATAAAAATCAAGATGAGAAAGAAGAAGAAATAAGATGCATGATATGATGGTAGATGATGGATAAGAATAATGGATCAAGGGATAAGATGATGGGTGATATAGACAATGTGGGCATGAGATGTGACAAATGGAGGGATGGATGAGGATATGAAATGGATGGATTTAACCCTAATTATCAAGGGAAAATGTGGATAATTGATTATTCTACCATGATGCCAAAAAATGGTTTTCATCATGGTGTTTGCCCAAGGTGCCAAAAGATTGGTTTTCACCATTAGACAAATGTTTTTTAAACTTTTAGATGGCATCTCAATTTATTGATGAAGGGAGAGATGCAATATGAAAATAATTAATAGATCATTTAGTCAACACTTGTTCATTTTATGTGTGATGTTAGGATCATGTTGTTACTGTTAGAGGTGTTGGGGTCTATGTGACCTCCATTGATGTGTGATGGAGACCCCTCCAACTATCTAGATAAGGTGTCTTCATTTTTTCTAAGAGAGATAGTGCTACTTAGGAGGGAGATATGAGGTATGGACTCAATTAGATAATGATGGGCATGCAATTAATTATAATGGATGGTAGGACTTGATGGGATTATGGGTTCATGATAGGATGGTATGATGGATGATGGAGGATGAGGAATAACAGTCACATACATCATTATAGATGTTGGACTTTATTCATTTGACTAGTGCCATATGATAAAATACTACAAGAGATCCAAGATGATTTGAATTTGTGATTCATATTTGATTTGATTATTTGACATATGATTATCCATATGATTTTAAGAATTTGACTGTATTTGATTTTGACTATCCCTTGGTGCCTAATTTTGGGATTCACCAGGGAAAATTGATTAATTATTATTTTGAATTTGATGGGTCCCTAGTGCCTTATATTGGGATTCACTAGGGAGAGATGATTTTGGATTAGGTTGACGATTTGATTTTTATTTATTTTGAATGATAAGATCAAAGGTGATTTGATTATGATTTGTGACTTTTAGAATATGAACTTGTAGTTTTATATTTGTGGCACTTATTATATTACTTAAGGAGGGGTCCAATGATGCATGTTCCTATTTGCCCTTATGGATGGAGTTGATTAAGTTATCACTGATAAGAATAAAGGGATATATAATAGATGAAGGTGAGGGAGATGGTGTGATGAGGTAAATTATTGGTGATAGGGAAGAATAGTCTCCATAAGGGTTCTTAGAGACCTAATTTTGACACTAGAGAAAATCTCCTCAAGGTTAGTAAAAGGATCACTAGGACTATCTGGAGTGGACACATCTAAAATAGGATTAGATTCACTCTGATAATATTTAATAGATAAAGATTTTAAGAACTTGGTTATGACTTCCTCATCCCAATTGGGATAAAAAGGTATGCTTGGTAATCGATTGGAGGTATCTTCAAAAAGACATGCATTATTATCATCTGCTATAATATTGATGGGGGATGATGTTTTTGATGAGAAATTTGATTTAGATTTTGGTATTGTAAATGATCCTAATAAATATAATACTTTTTATTTTGATTCCAATGTATAAGATGCATTATTACTAGTAGAAGGTTTATTGTCCATGATAAACCTCTCAACAAGGGGTATTTGGGGTGATGGGCAAGAAGATGATAAAGGAATGATGGATTCAGCTAAGAGAGGGCCATAGAAGAATTCATAAGAGATGGGTAGGATTGGATCATGAGACATAGAATTGGTTGTAATGGATTATTAGTAGATGACGGGAGTGGTGTCATGTAGGTGTTTCTCTCAATTTCAAATTATCTCTATTTAAAGAAGAAGTGAGAAACTAGTAATAAGGTTGTGGTAAAAGAACCTATTTATTTGTGTGCATGTGATCTATATGATTGTGAAGAGATCCTATTTGTCTTGGTAATAATGATCTATAGATAAGAAAGAACTAAAACAAAGGGGTTATTATATGGATAACATGGTAGATTTCATAGTGTGAGCTAGATCCAAGAAACATGAGCTTGCTAGGAGGCTATCAATCCACACTCTTAAAATAGTTAAGTTGAAAGAAATAAAGATAGAGTAATTTTATGTAATTATATAAAAGACTAAAAGATAATACAATAAGAAATGAATGCTTGATAAAGGAAATAGACTAATTAAGCAAATATCGAGTCAATACTAATGCTAAATAGGTCAAGTTGGGTTCAAAAAATAGGTGAGGTTTCTATGAATAGTTAGGAACACAAAAAGTGGAATTTGGGTGAGGATGAGTAGGTGGAAATAAATTTATATTATTTATTACTAAAATTACGATCGAGAGTTAGGGTAAACATCGGTGGTTAATTTGAACATTAGTGGTTGGGTGACCATTAATAATTGAAGGTGACCATCAGTGGTCAAGGTGATCATTGATGGTTGTTATGGGTTTTGGGTACGTTGAGAAAGAGGTTTAAAAAAGCTTGAAATGATAAGGAAGTAGACTATTAAGGGTTTAATTAGGGTCAAGGGGATCAGGAGATATCAAAAACCAAATAATCAACTTAAAACCAAAAGTATACTCAACTAGTTACTTAGAGTCTAGTAGATGATCCTGGAGTAATTTTGGTAGAGTGATGATACTTTACTTTAAGAATGATTTTAGCATAGGTTCAGGTATCTTTTGTATTTGTTTGCTTGATAAAGGGAGAACCTAAAAATAATTTTGATAGCCCCTGATGACTATTGGTTACCTAATATATGAATGCTTGGGTTGTTGAATTCCTTTATTGATTCCTCCTTTTTTCACCTCTTACTCCCATCCTTTTATAGTTAAAGAGAGATAGAAGTAAAAGGTTCCATAGGAGTTTTGATTGGTTGTTGTGATGCATTACCTTTCCATCAATATTAAATTTTGATGTGTTAGCTTACACATATCTCACATTTTCCTTATTCAGATGGGGAAGGGACCTAATCATCAATGGTTAGGGTGACCATTAGTGGTTAAGGTGACCATCTATGGTCGAGTGTCAAAGGTTAAGTGGGTTAAAAGGGTGGTTTTGATTTTTTGGTAAAAATAATTGGTTAGGGGTCAAAGGTTCAAATTAGTCCCAAGGGGGTCCTAAGGTAGTCCAAGAGTGTTTCAACATTTAGAACTGTAGCATGTAGAATTCTAGTGTCTAAATTTTACCCCTTTTTATTATACATCTTGTATTAGCAAGCTATAAAAGAAAAATGGATTATGGGTCTAAGGTTAGTTGCCCCAAGTATGGGAGGAAGTATTCCCCCTCAAATCGAGAGTCGATGAGGTGAAACTGAATTGGGTGTAGGTTTGATAGGTGGTTGATAATGAGTTACAAGGCTGGTGATAAAAGTTTGGTCATTTCAAGCATAAAAATGTTCATAAAATATAACTAAGTGTGATAGTTGAGATTGTAGATAGACTAAGTTACCATGGTTGGTAAAAATAAGGTTGGTTTTAGAAGGATTGGTGATAAGGTAATTGGGCCATAGTATTAGGCATAGTTGATCAAGTTATTCCTATCAAGTAAGAGTCAATGTTTTCATGCGTATCCAAGATAGGAAGTGCTCCTATGAAAACACAAATGGTCTAGTGTGCACTAGGTGGTGAAAATTCAAATGTTCAAAATGACAAGGTTGGTTAGTGTGGTTAAAAGGACCAAGGCAAGGTCATCGTAAAATATGCAATAGTTGAGTCCAAAATGACCAACATTGAGGTGGATGTGGTTGGTTTGGTGGGTTGGTTGGAGAGGGTGTTCTTACATGGTTCATGGTTGGTTTGTAGAGAAGGTGGTCTCTAAAATGTGGCACTAAGGTGTTGGTGTTGAAACTATAAAAGGGGATATCTTGATAGTCAGTGGTCAAGGGTCCCAAACTTGACCATCAATGATCACCTTGACTATCAACAATCAAGGGCAAACCTTAAAACCATAAAGGATAAAAAGTGAAAAAGATAAGTTTATTTTCACTTTTAAATTTTGACTCTCTTCACTCTGTACCCTTGGTGACTTTAGAATTTTGTGCAAGAGTAAAAACAAGGTGCAATCGATTGTTGATTGGTTGATTGAAGTTTGTGTTGAGCTAGAGTGGGACCAAAGATGCAAGGTAGATGGGGATATGACTGAGTGATGAGAGCTAGGATTCTTCCTCAATGATGATCAAGGAATAAGGTAGGTACTACTTTAAATTGATAGGTTAGGTTGATTATGGCTATTTTTTAGTTGAATTTTGTTAGCTTTTTTTAGTTTGGGGGAGGGAATTGGGGTATTGACCTAGTTTTAGGTTAGGTTATTTATTGGTAAAATTTGAGGGTAAAAATGAATTTAAAAGGATAGGTTAGGTTGAGGGAAGGTAGAGGAAAATTCTAAGGTAATTAGTTTTTTAGAAATGGGTGGTTTTGGTGGGTTTTGGGTAGGTAGATTTAAGGGTTTTGCCATCGATGGTCACACATAGTGACCATCAACAATCAAACCTAACTATCAATGGTCATAGCTGACCATGACCACAAGATAAATGGCCATATCAATGTTAGTAGTCATAGTGACCATCAAAAAATTTAGTAACCATCAGTGGTTGACTAAATGGTCAAAGGTTTTTGATAAAATATTAAGGCAAAATGGTTAAGGGTAAGATGTGTTTTAGAATTTTAAGGGTAGTTTTGGTGGGAAGGTGGGTTTTGAAAATGTGTTGATGTAGTTTGAATGGGGAAAAATAGGTGTTCTTAGGTATTATGAATGAGGTGAAAATGAGGTAAATGTTCATGGGTAGAGTAGTTAAATAGAAAACTAAGTGATTTTTCTAAAAAAAATTGTAGGTATGAGATCAAATCCAGATGTAAGATTGGGTCTTTCAAATCTTTGCATAGATCCATCAGGGGATGATGGATGATGATTAGGCACACATGGAGGAGGTCAATCTCAATGAAATAATGCACTTATAACACATGCCATGAGATGTGATGATGATCATGGCCCTCATCAAGAGATGGGATCTGACCATGAACACTTTTCTCCTATCGATGGGTGAGATGACCATCCTACTAGAGGATGTACATAGGATTACATGATTGCCAATTTAGGGAGAGATGATATATCATATTGAGAGTGAGAAGAGAGATGATCATATGGAACTATTAAATGGTGAGGATCAGGCCTTTGCTAGGTGGTATGCTAGTAGCTTTAGTTATTGGCCATTGTATTAGATGGATAGAGATAATCAAAGGCTGATGATAATGAAGATGATGACTATCTCAGGTTTTGTATTACTAGATTTGAGTAGTGGGTAATATACTTATCTGTTATTAGGTATTTTGGTGGAGATGTTGCTTGGTTAGACAATTTTTGGGTGGGCACCTATTGTGTTTATACATATATTTAGGGATTTATTTGGGTTTAGAGATCACCAATGATATGGCATCAGTGTGGGGTTTATATTGCATTGTTGGGCTAACAAGCACATTTGAGTTATGAGACTATTGGGGTTGTCATGGGAAGGATATGCCTAGATGGACTTCAAGGTGGGTTCATGTAATGGAGGAGTGATTATGCACTCATAGGAGATAGAGGAGGTGTTTGAGACATTGATTGGTTTCAAGGGGTACTAGAGGCCTTGGTGGTTAGGGATGTGGTTTGGAGGTTGTATGTCAGATTCTTGAGGTGGGCCCACTATACTCAACATATTTTATCGATGCAAAGTTATACATAGATTTTTAGGAGGAGAGATAGTGAGATTGAGATCATCCCTTTTGATAGGGTTCATATGTAGTTTAGATTGGTATAGGGGATTTTGGGTCTATTCTTGAGGCACAGGCAAGAGGATGTTGAGTTTTTAATTCTAGTGCCATAACTAGTGGAGGTGGTTCTTGATTTTGAGGGCTACCCATTAGAGAAGAGATTTATGATGTTGATTTTATTGATGGTTATGCAACATGATATTAGGCTACCTATGAAACTATGGATTTTAGATGGGATGATGGGGTATGTAGCCCATGAATGTGGATCCAGCTAGTGGGGGTCCATAGGTATAGGTATAGGGAAGTGGCCATGATGGATAGACAAGAGTGGTATTGGCTATTGCATAAGCACAAATCACATCTTTATAGGGATAGGTGGCCACATTAAAGGGCTAGGTTGTGATATTACAAGGTCAACTTTCCATTATGATAGGCAAGAGGGACCAAGTTAGGACTTCACTAGGCTTGCTAACCCAAGAGAGGGATACTTTGAGATAGAGAGGAGGAGAAATTACAACACCAATAAAACCATCAGGTAGTATCCCTATGACATGGTACTTAACCATAATTGAAGAGTTACACTATTATGAGGCCATAGTTTTGACACAATGTCCATAGGAGCCCTAATGGGTTGAGTATAGATCTAGCTTGGTAGGTAGTGTAGGTGTAGTGACTCCAAGTTAGTGGGATACTTTAGTGAGTGGATAAGCAAGCACCTCAGGGTGTAGGCACTAGTTAGTAATAGTTCCATAGGGGTATAGTTTTATTATATGATATGTATAGATGTAGATGATTTTGATACTGACCTATGAACTGATGTAGTGAGATGTATATTTTTGAGAGAGATGCATATTAATACATGTACTATTTTATGTTGATGATACATGATGTATATGATGTGATGATGATATATAGATTTTATTTTAAGGTTCATTTTTTTGGATGTTTATAATTTTTTTATGATTATGCTCATGAGATGTAGACTCATTAGCTTAGGCATATGATGATTATGGATGAAGATTATGATGATGATGTGATGATTTGTTTTATATATGGTTATGATGTTTATGGTTTTATTTCTAATCATGGATATGTGATGTGATCATGGTTTATGATTATATATGTAATGTGGTTTATGATGTTTATGGTTATAGTTATGATCATATTTTTATATATGGGTATGATGTTTTGATTTATGGATGTGATAATGGTGTGATGTTATGATGATTTGGTTTATGATCATGGATATGTGATACTTATGGTGATGTTTTGATTATGGTTATGGTGTTTATGGTTTATAGTTATGATTATTGATGCATAATTATTTTATTTGATGATGTCACATAGAGTAAGTTAGATAACAAAAATAGATGTAGGCAAAGAGAAAAAAAATGAGACATATGTCTAAGTAAATATATGAACTATTGTGAGAGGATAAGGAAAGAGGAATGATGCCTCCTCATTGGCACAAGACTAAACAAAACCCAAAGCTAAATTGGCCTAATGAACATAAACCCTTTGAATGCTTCACATTAGCATATGTTGGTTGATAAAATGGTACCTCAATCACATTATGTCAAGTAAGCTCTGAATCCCTTGATTTGTAGATGGTACATAGGGGATATAGATGAGAGGTGGGGTGACGGGTAGTGTAACATTTTTGTAGGTTGGTTTGTCCCTTCTATAGGCTACCTAAGAACCATAATAGACAAGTACATGTTTTTATGTAAGGTGTAAACTGATTAATGTGGGAAGTTTATTGATGCTATATATGAGATTTGATTGCATCTTTCTTGGGATAGCTTGTTCTTATTTTGATATAGGGTCTTTTATGGTTGCAATTTCCATTGGTAGGTAATCCTTCCTATGTATGTATATATACATAATAGTATACAAAGTTAATAGATCTCAACCAATACTATTGTTTTTATGGCTACACAGACCATTGATGACACTTCCAGAACCGAAATATATTTCATATCTATAAGGAATACTTTACACATGAAAGTGAAAACTAAAAAAGAAAGATAAGACCTTGCCCTTTTTTGAACTCAAAGAAGGGCAAGGTCTTATCTTTCTTTATTTTTGAAATAAATTGAATCTCTTTGTAGATTCGGCAACACAATACTTATGGTTTCTATTGAATCGAAAAAAAAGTGTTTGATCATAATATATCGTAATATTATAAATATTAATTATCGATAATAAAAAGTCAAAATAATTGGATGAGAAATCTCCAAAGGGCTCTTTTCCCAAAAGGGATTTTTTGATTATCAAAAAAGTTGTTCTTTTCTTTTTTAATTTTTTCTCCTTTTTTTCATTCGTGTTTCCTGTTTAGCTTTTCTTGAATAAATTTTCTTCTGTGTAGGTCGTCGATTCCACATTGAAACCAAAAAATTGGATGGGAGATTAGCACTATTTTTCAGTAGATAGATCGAATCAATTCCATTGATATGAATGTTTCATAGTTTCCCTGATCAAACTCAAAGTTACCAAGGAACCATGCATAGCACTAAATAAAGAGCCGCCGAATATGCCAGCTACACCTAACATGTGAAATGGATGCATAAGAATATTATGTTCAGCCTAGAATACGATCATGAAATTGAAAGTACCAGAGATTCCTAGAGGTATACCATCAAAGAAGCTTCCTTGACCGATAGGGTAGATCAAGAAAACAGTAGTAGCAGCTGCTACAGGAGTTGAGTATGCAATAGCAATCCAAGGATGCATTTGTGAAGCTGATCGATGTGAGAAGATTTAAATGATTGCTTTTGAAAAATGTGGCTTAGACATCCTTTAAGGGAGTGGTCTAAGTTTAGATTTGTTTATTTTTGTAACTATCCTTCAAGGGAGAAGTTTATATTTATAAGTAATTTAGATTCTGGGTAGTTGTCTTTCAAGGGAACAATCTACATGCTAAAGATATTTAACCCAAGTGATATTTTGGTATCCCAAATGGTTTTGATGTTAGGTTAGACATGGATAAGTCTATATAGGCTTAGAGATTAAAATTATATGAGGAAAAAACCTAGAGCACAAGAAGGTTAATAATAGGTGAAAGGGGTGGTTTTGAGAGACAATGACCATGGGATTCTTTTCAATTAGGGATGAAAAGTATCCATGAGAACTATGCCATGGGTAGAGTTGTGGTATCCATATTTAGGATTAGGCTATGACTATTATAGTTAATCACATGGTTCTATGTTTTAATTATTTTTCCTCAAAGGGATGGGGAGAAGGTATGAGGACAGTGAAAATCTCATAAATCAAGGGATGATCTTAAGTTAGATAAAAGGTGAGTTTGATCCCTATTTAAAAAAATAAAGGACATATATGTAAATTAGTGAGAGTATTAGGTTCTAGTTTGCCTTCAAGAGAGGACAAATGACAATCTCATGATCCATACTTATGGGTTATGATGTAGGGTCCAAGCCATTTAAAAGCAAAATTTACTTGTTTATTTTTCTCCATATTGGTTACATGTTGATTTTCCTTCAAGACAAGATCTTTGATATTGAATTTTCATTTTTTTAGGTGCTTTTTATAAGTGTTCTTGATTTGTTCTTAGTAGACACAAAGGTGATTAAGTGTAACTAGGTAGAATTCATCAAGTAACTCAAGTCATGCTAGACACTCTTGATGATAGTCTCTCTCAAAAATGATGTCTTATAAGGATATGTGAAGAGAGAGAATTTTGACTTCAAGAGGCAATACTACCTTGACTCTAAAGACTAGAGAAAAATGGATAGCACCCATAGAGGTTTGAATGTTAGTATAGGCCCATAAATCAAAAGGGATGTGTAAGTGCCAATCCCAACCAAAATAACTAACCACTTTGGTTAACATCTTGTTGAGGGTTTTGTTAGAGGATTTTGCCTATCCATTTGATTATGGATGATAACGTGAGGAAAATCTTAATTTTATTCCAATTGTGTCACAAAGACATTGGACCTTTTTGTTTTTAAATGATTTTCCATTATCGTTGATGATCTTATGGGGAACATTGAAATAATAAATGATATGATAATTGATGAAGTTGACAATATTTTTGGATTTGGTCAAGATGAGAGGAATAACCTCCACCCACTTGGTGAAATAGTTAGTGGTGTTGATGATGGAGTGGTGCCTCTATGAAGAATGAGGATTGATTTCTCCAATGAGGTCTAGCCCTATTAGGACAAGGGATAAAAGTCCTTAGATATTTTAAGGCCATAGGCTAGTGCATGATGTAAATTATCATGTTATTGACATTAACACACTTATTTACATAATCATATTAATCTTGGTTGAGGGTGGGTCAATAATAGCTAAGGTAAAGGATATGTTTAGTGATAGCTAGACCACTAAAGTATCCCCAATAGATTTTGTCATGCATTTCCTTAATAGCATGGGCAGCTTCAAGACTATGAAGACAATGGAGAAAGATGCCATTGAAACCACATTTGTAAAGGATTCCCCCTATTATGGTATAGCAAGAGGTACTCTAAACAAAAGCTCTTCGAGCATTCATAGAGAGATTGGGATAAATGATGTCAAGGTTGAGGTAATCAAAGGTTTGCTTGTACTAAATGTCTGATGGAGATTTCTCCACATTACATATGATAGGATGTTGGATTATATGTAAGAGGGTGTGTTAAAGTGATGAATTTTGAAAAAGAGTTTTGAATTTAAAGGTTGAGAAAGGACCTGGGAAGCAAGGGAAGATATTGTATCCATAAATTTATTGGTAGATCATAGAATAGATTAGATAAGGTAATGATCAAATGATACTAAGAGTACATATACTTGTTTTTTGTAATATTTCAAGACATCATTATTAAATTGGTAGGATTTATTGAACTGGTTTACCACAATGTGGGAATCACCAAAGACATTGATCATCTTAACTCCCAAGGCTAGTGTGGTTTGGAGGCCTATTACTAGGGCTTCATACTCAGCCATATTGTTATTACACTCAAAATCAAGTTTAAAAGAAAGGGGAAGAGGTTCAACACTAAGGGGAATGATAAAAAATCTAACACCCCCACCATGTTGGCATTTTGATCCATCAAAAAACATGGCCATTTGGTAGGTGATGTCCTCTTGACAAAAATTCATGATGGACTCATCAAGAAATGCAATAAGAAGTGGTTGGTTTCTTATAAAAGCAGCTTCAGTACATTGATTGGTAATAAATTTCCCTTTAATAAAATTTTACTAGAGGAACTCAAGGTTAAACTCAGCTAGGAGCATAAGCCACTTAGCCATATGTTAGTTTTGGTATGGTTTAGAGTGCATGTACTTGAGTGGGTCAGTGTGGGTGATGAAAAAGGTTTTGTGATTGAGGAGGTAATGATGAAGTTTGGTAGCCATAAATACTAAGGCAAGGTAAATCTATTTGGTATGGGTGTATTGAGTCTCATACTCTATAAGTGTTTGACTTATATAATAGATAACTTGCTATTTGTTTTGTTTATCATAGTGAGTGAGCATTGCGCCCTAGGGAATGGTCAATGATGGATATATAAGGATAGAAGGGTTGGTAATATTTAGGAGGGATAATAAGGGTGGAAAAAGAAGGTATTCTTTGAGTGAATTAAATGCTTTTTGACATTCCTTGGTCTACTTAAAAGATGTATCTTTCTTGAGAAGAACATGACAGGGTTGATATATATCTGATAACTGAGAGATGAAATGATGGATGGATTAGAACTTCCCCTATAGGATGTAGAGTTTATTAAGGTGGATTGGAGGTCGTATGTCAAGGATCACTCTAATTTTGGTAGGATCTACTTTTATTCCTTAAAGAGAGATGATAAAGCCAAGAAGCTTTCTAGATAGAACCCCAAAAACATATTTCTTGGGGTTGAATTAGACATGGAAATGAAATAAGCATTTAAAGATAATGTTGAGAAATTCAAGATGATCTTTGAAATATTTGGATTTCCCAAATAGATCATCTACATATTCCTCTATAATTTTATGAACGAGATCATGGAAGATGTAGGTTATTGCATGTTGGTAGGTTACTTCAACATTCTTCAGACCAAATGGCATGACCCTGTAGTAGAAAGTTCCCCATGGGGTGATGAAAGAAGGCTTATGTTGATTCTCAGGGGCAATCAAGATCTAATTATATCTCAAGAAACCATCTATTATAGATAAAATCTCATGTCCATCTATAAGATCAACAAGTTGGTTGATGGTAGGCAAAATGAAGTCATATTTTGGATAAACAAGGTTGAGGTCATGAAATTCAATATAGAGGTGAAGTCCCCCTATGGGTTTGGTGATAGGAACAATATTATAAACCCATTGGGGATAGTCAATTGGTTGGATGAAATTGATAGATAAGTGGATTTAAAGATCTTCTTTAACTAGAAGGGTGATACGAGGGTGCATCTTGTGAAGATTTCTCCTAACAAGATAAGCATTGGGATGGATGACAAAGTTATAGAGATAAATGGAAGGGTCAATCATAGGCATATCTTGATAAGACCAAGTAAATTATATGCTATAGTCATGAAGGAAGGAAGGGTAATTTATTTCTCTAAAGAATCTAAGGATTGACCAATCTTCACAACGTAGGGGTTATCCTGAGTACCCAAGTTGACATCAATAGTGGATTCATTCAACATGGTTTGGTGTTTAAGAGGAAGGGATCTATGGATATAATAATCCCTTACACCAAGATAGGTAAGAATGGAATCATCATCCTAAGATTAGATGGTGTGGATGATAGGAGAATCATTTTCTACCATTTTAGGATGAATCAGAGGAAAGGTTTTAGTTTGGCTACCCTTTTGATAAGTCAGGGGGGCCAAGCTAATGGTATTGACTAAAAAAAATTTAGAAGAGATGATTTTGAAATTTTTAGACTTTGAAGGATATGGGGTTGGTGAGGATGGGATGTCTTCCTCAATAGTGGTGATGAGTTTGAGATAATTGATGGGTTATTTTGGTGGTATGAACCTAAGGCCAAATAGCTCATGAGGTTTCTAGGTTGTTATCAAAGGTAACTCATGGGGTTTATGTTCATAATATCTAAGGCTTAATCCCTTCTAGCCACACCTATGAAGGTATTAGTTAGAAAATTTTGGTTTGTCTAAATAAGTGAAATTGGAAGTAAACGGTTGGGTAGAAGAGGTGATAGAGGAAGTGAGAAGTGAATGATCAATTCCCCCATAGATGAAATTGGTTTGGTGGTTAGGAAATCCAAAAAGAATGATGGTTATGATATTAGGATCATAATTATCATTATGGAAAAGGTTCCCATACTATTGAGGAGTAGGGAAAGAATCCAAGGCCAAAAGATGATACTCTCCTAGTGAGAGATGTTAGAATGTAGGTTCCAAGGGGTCCTTTATGGGGATTTAAGAAGAAGGGATAGATGATTTAGTTGAAGATTCATCAATGGTAGGGGTGGACTTATTGTTGGTTGGTGGTGAGGTAGATAAGTGAGGAAGAAGAACATAATGGGGTTGATATGTCATGTTGCAAGAGGCAAAAGGACTAGGGTCAGCTTGTATGGTAATAAATTGACCCTTATGTTTGAATGAAACACATAAATGTAAGGTGGATGGGACATAACTCATGTCTCATATCAAAGGACATCTAAGTAATATATTGTATTAGAACTCACCTTATATGATGTAGAAGATATATGGAAGTGTGCAAGGTCCCAAGTAGATATAGAGGATGACTATTCCTAAGGTTGTGGCCATAGTATCATTAAAGGAATGGAGAAATATTGAGGTTTTTGACATAATATTATTCAACAGCTAGAGCTGATCATAAGCATGAGAAGAAATAATGTTAACACTAGTTCATCAATCAATCATTACCCTTTTAATGTGGGTTTGATTAATGTATTCAATGATGAAGAGAGGTGGATCTATATCTTTAGGATGAACATAAGTTATTTTTGAATCCTTGAGTGTAACCAAGGAAGAAATTTGAAGGGTTTTGACAAAGGCTGCAAGATGTTAAGGGTCTTTGGGTTGGACTTCTATAGATTGTAGAGTCTCTATCAGTGCTTCGCAGTGATGCGGTGAGGTGTTGATTAGTTTATATAGGATCATCTTCACCAGTGTCTAGTGAAGGTGCTTTAAAACTACTTATTGGATAAAATCAAAAGGGTTGGAGGGAGAGGCACCCAAAATGGATATTTTAGGTTTTGGTAAAGGTGAAGGTGATTGAGTTTAATTTGAAGGTTGAGGGTTGGAAGGATATTTCCATGGAATGGATATTTTGGCCTTCCCCTTATCATTATGTAAGGACCAAGATCGAGTGACCATATGGATAGTGTGGATGAGGGGAGGTGTTAAGATATAAGGTTGCTTTGGTTCCTCCTCACTCTTGAATGAGAGTGTGGGAGTATGTAACTATTGGATAAGTTAATTTTGTGGTTAGTTTGGTAATGTGTTCAAAAGAGGTTCATCTAACAATAGATCATCCTCATCCCATAAGTTATGGACAAGTGCTTAGAGATCTTTGTAGTTCTCAATGTCATGTCTAGGTGTCCTATAGTATGAACAGATTAAACTATCATTGAACCAAGATGGTTTAAGACTTGAAGGGTCAAAGGATTTGATAGGTGGTAGGCTTAAGGAATTAGTTTATAACAACCTTTATATAATGGTCGAATAACATTTGAGTGAAGGTATTATGGGTGATGGGTTTTTGGTTTTTTGGGTGGGAACCTTCTTTGAAGTAGGATTCACCATAGAAATCATGGGTGATAGAATGGTGTTGGTAGAAGGGTTTGATTGGGGTTATTTGGTGTTGGATAGTTTTGAGGTGGAGGTTTTAAAGATGAAATCTATGGAGGTGGATGATTGAGATGATGAAGGTTTGGAGATAGGTTGGAAGGTGAAGGTAGATAGTTTGGTTAAAATGATGGCGAGGTTGATGTTTTGGAAGGGGTAGGTAATGGTAGAATGAAAGGATAAATTTTAGTTTGGGTAGTTTTGGGAGGGTTCACCTTCTTGGTAGAAGGATACGCTCATAGGATGGAAGAAGGATGAGGTCCCAAGATAGAAGGAAAGAGGGAAGGAGGTGGTATTGTTCTAGTTTTAGGTAGGAGTTTGGGTGGATCCACATTCTTGGTTGGTTTGGTTAAGGTTTTATTTGGTGGACTAGATGGGTTTAAATCTAACTTCAAAGATGGGTGGATAAGGCTAGGAGTAGGGAGTATCCCTAAGTTCTTGATGGGTTTGGTTAAAGAGGTGTAAGGTGATTTGATAATTTGGGATGGAAATGGTTTGGATGGTTCTTTCATAGTTTTAGAGGGAGTGATGTTTGATGAAGAGATTGAGGTGATGATAGGTTTAATGGTGGATGAAAGTGAGGTTGAAGACTCATGCTTATTTTGATAGGGTAGCCCAAGATTGTGCCAAAAGGTGGCTCGATCCATATTAGTTGGGAAGAGAATTATAGGCTTTGGACTAGTCTAGAAAAGTGTTTGTAGATTGGTTTGGTTCCTTAGACATTGAATTTAAAGATTAGGCCCATATGCTAAGGTAAGGGTATAGCTTGTTCACCCTTGTTCTTGATGAAATATTTTAAGATCTAGGAAGATATTTCCTCCATGGAAGGAGTAGATAAAGTGATCTATACTTTTGGAATGGTTTCCAAAGAGGGAGAACGTGATTCCATGGTAGGGGAGGAAGGTGTGATGGCAATGGTTGCCTCCTTTCATGTTTCTATCAAAGGAGAGGTGGGTAAGTTTTTTATCTCATCAAGTGAAGGAAAGGGGGGGTGGATTCCTTTGTTTGGGTATCTAAAAGAATGGAGGGTGATTCCATCACTTCCATAAGTGGAGTGGAGGAAAAGTTAGTTGAGGTAATGGTTTACTCAAAAATAGGTTCACTATTAATAACATTGATATTATGGACCTCATGAGCATGGGATGATTCTAGTTTATTGTCATCATTTTTGGTATAAGTGGCATGATTGGGAAAAGGTTGTCAAAATATGTCAAGTGACTAATTTGGGGGTGCATTGGGATTGTCTATTACAAGTTTTCATTTATTTATCAAATTTTGTACAACGGTCTTGAATGTGTTACACTTAATAATGTCATGTCTCATGACATGGTGGAAAGCACATATATTATTATCATTATACCAAGTGGGCACAGGGTGAGAAGCATCAAATTGTAGAGGAGGCTTAATAGGGGGAAGCTTTATGATTTTGGATTTGAGAAACTTGTCCAAGATTAAATCATATGGCTCCCATAGTAGAGTGTATTGTTTTGGGGTAGCCTAATTTTGATTTTAGGTTTGTTGATGGGAGGAGTTAGAGGAGTTGATTTGGTTAGGTTGGTTGATGATTGAAGGTGGGGCTATTTTGAGGATAACTATATTTGTATCTCGCTTTGGTTTGGTGTTGGGGTAGTTATATTGGTTGGTAGTTTTGTATGGGGAAGGGTCAATGGATTTGAATCTAAAGTTTTTATTTCTTAGTTTTAACTTCCCCTCATTGATGGCTCTAATTTATAGTTTGTGTACCATGGTGAAAGCCTCATGAAAGGTTTTAAAATTTTGAACCTATAAAGTGGGGTCAATATGTTTTACAGAAGCCTAAGATAAAATTTCAATCAACTTGGGTTGGGTTAAAGAGAAATAAATATGGTTGATAATACCTATCCATTGTGATATAAAATAAGCAATTGATTTTTCATCAAATTACTTGATGGAGTAGAGGTTGGTAATAGAGACCTTCTTAGATATATTGATCAAAAAGAGTTATAAAAAGGTTTGGGAGAGTTGAAAAAATAAAATATGGAGTGTTTGGTGAGACAACTATACCAATCCAATGTTGTTTAAGATAAAAACATAGGAAAGGTTTGAAGGAGAAGAGCATCATCATAGACAATCAAGTAGTAAGAATGTTGAAATGCTCGTAAGTGTTGTTGGGGGTCTTCCCTTCTTTGGAACTTAAAAAATTTGGGTAGTTCCCATTAAGGAGGGTAAGGTTGGATAGGGATGGATGGGTGAAAAGGTTCATTATATATTTGTTCATAAGACAATATATTATGAGCCCCAGAGATAGATCACTCTAGGTTGGTCATTTTATCCATCAACATTTTGGCCAAATCTATTTAGGGTTAGGGAGCTCCATAATTATATGGTATGTGTTGTTGGGGTTGGGTGGATGAAATATATGGAAAAATTTTAGAAGGTTGAGAAGATGCCAAATGTTGGTATGTGGTCATTGAGGATTAGGATGATGCCACATAAGGGTTACTAGGCACAAAATTTTGGGTAAAAGATGGAGCTATATATCCTTGTGGATTATGAATATAACATGGCTAGGGTGTCATAGGTATTTTTTGAGGGGTTGATGTGGTTTGGTTGGGAGGTATGATCTAGTTGGTAGATTGGGGAACTAACATGGATTAGTCTGGAAGTGTGGTATGGTTAGTTGGTTAGGGGTGAGTGGTAACCCTAGTACTGATAGGTGGAAGGGTAGAAAGCATAAAAAGCACCACATTTTAAAGTGGAGTGGAAATTGGTGGATTGGTAGTGATAAGTAGAATAGTGGAAATAAGGGGAGAATATATCTCCATGGTAGGTGGAATATGGGTAATAAGAGGTGAGGCTATCATTTTAGAGGTATTATTGGTTGGTTTAGGGGGTGTTTAGCCATTGGTTGGGTTGTTTGATTGAGTTTTGGTAGAGGTAATAGGTGGATTATTAGTGGAGGAATATGTTTTGGTGATCATAGGTTGGGTAGAGGTAGTAGAAACCATAAGATGGGGAGGCATGCCATAAGGTGGATCCATATGAGGAATCAAAGTAGGGGTATAATGAGATAGGGTATTGAGGTAATGTTGGAGGCCTGCAGGGTTGTTATAATGGAAGGTGTCAAAATCCACATCACCTTGGGAAACTACTCGAGGCATGGTAGGGGGTAGAAAGATGGGGATAACCCTCAAGATCTAAGGTATATTCCATGGAGGAAGAAGAAGATGAAGGTGGCTCCTAGTTGATTTGATTTCTCAATTATTGTCTAGTAAAAACCATATGAGAAATAAAAAGGAATAAAGGAAAGATCACAAATCAAACACAAAGAAAACAAAAGAGAAAGTTCTCAAGGAAATCAAAACATACATTAGATTGTGTTTAAAATCCTAGGATATATTTTATCTCAGTTTTGGCTTATGTCTTAGTTAGAAAGTGTGAAAAATAAGTTGGTTGGTTTTAGGTGTTTAAGACTCTCAAAAAGATCTGTATTGGAAATCAATACATGTATTAGTATTGGGGTCTACACCCTCACTTCACACATAATAGTGATAAGGGTATCAGGTGCTTAGCTAGTATATATACCAATTTCTAGAGTTTAAACTCAACTAGAGAACTAATTTTTTGTTCTCTTCTTGGTAATGACATCAAATAAGATAGCTAGAGGGTGAAGGTGATCCACTAGGAGATGAAACCCTAGTTGGGCCTTATGTCAATTATTTTGATGTTTAATTGATTTAAATGGTTTGGTATAGTGTGTGATAAAGAAGTGAAGCTACGATTGATTACTTTGATTTTAATTTAAATAAATGAGCTAAACATGCAAGTAATACATGTATTCAAGGTTTATTTTATACCCAAAATAAAAATTAATTTATTTATATGAGCATAGAATAAGGAAGAAAAGGGCACCTAGATTCTACTATGTCCCACTTAGCATGCCATATTCTCTTAAGTTTAGCTTATCTCTATTTAACTAAAAAGTAAGAAACTAGTAATAAGTGTATGATAGAAGAACCTATTTATTTGTGCACATGTGATCCAAAGAATCATGAAGAGATCCTCTTTATCTTGGGAAGAATGACATATATATAATAAATCACTAAAGCA
Source organism: Torreya grandis (assembly GCA_037957365.1). NCBI lineage: Eukaryota > Viridiplantae > Streptophyta > Pinopsida > Cupressales > Taxaceae > Torreya > Torreya grandis. The sequence continues at coordinate 753,738 of JARHVA010006185.1, read as the reverse complement.
AAAGGGTTGTTAGATGGATAGCAGGATGGATTTCCTAGCATGAACTAGATCCAAGAAGTGTGAGCTTGATAGGAGGCTATCAATCCACACTCTTAAAATAGTTAAGTTAAAATATGTAAAGATAAAGTATTTGCATATAATGACAAAAAATACTAAAAGATAATACAAGAAGAAATGAATTCTTGATAAAGGAAATAGACTAATTTAGAAAATGGTGAGTCAATACTAATGCTAAAAAAGTCAAGTTGGGTTTTAAAAATAGGGGAGGTCTCTATAAATAGTCAAGAACATAGAAAGTGGAATTTGGTTGAGGGTAAGTAGTTGGAAATAACTTGCTATTATTTCATACCATAGAGACCATCAATGGTCAGGGTGATCATCAGTGGTTAAGCTGACCATCAATAGTTGGGTGACTATTGGTTATTAAAGGTGACCATTGATGGTTAGGGTGACTATTAACGGTTGATATAGGTTCTAGGTATGTTTAGAAAGAGGTTGAAAAAGGATTGAAATGATTAGAAAGTATATTTTTAAGGGTATAGTTAGGGTCAGGGGGATTTGGAGATATCAAAAACCAAATAATCAACTTAAAACTAGAAGTATACTCAACTAGTTTCTTAAAGGTTGGTAGATGATCTTGAAGTAATTTTGGCAGAGTGATGGTACTTTTCCTAAAGAATTATTTTAGTAGAGGTTTGGGTCTCTATTTTAGTTACTTCCTTATTTATGGGAAAAACTTCAAAGAATTTTGATAGCTCCTGATGACTATTGGTTACCCGATAGATGAATTCTCGGGTTGTTAAATTCTTAGAGTGATTCCTCCTTTTTTCAACTCCTACTCCCCTCCTTTTATAGGTTAAGAGAGATGGAGGTAGAAGGTTCCATAAGAGGTTTGGTTGGTTGTTGTGATGTGTTAGCTTACTATCCATATTAAATTTTGATGTGTTATCTTTCACACAACTTGATTTTTCCTTATTTAGATGGGGAAAGGACCTTACCATCAATGGTCAAGGTGACCATTAGCAGTCAAGGTGACCATCGATGATCGAGTGTCAAAGGTTAAGTGTGGTAAAAGGGTGTGGTTGGTCAGTGATGGAGTATGATCAAGGATTAATGGTTAATAAAAGATGAGATGGGATGGGATAAAGATAATATATTACAAATGGATGATGATAAGGATGTACAAGGTAAGATGGGGGTATGACTTATGATAAGTGGGTATGGGAGATATAATAGGATAAGGATAAGGATATTGAGGATAATATGTATAATGGGATGATGATAAAGATGATATGTATAAAAGGATGATGATGAGGTAATAATATACAAGATAGTATGTGCAAAGGATATAGATAGGTTTAGATAGGTAAAGGCTAACTCAACTCACAAATAGTATAGGTTTAGCACAACACCCACCCAAGCAAGCAAGCCACAATCTAGGATTAATAAACTAATGGGTGTGTAACCTAATGCCTACACTATATAATGGATTTATGGGTGAGGCTATAGTCTGGTGACTTATTACAGTATCAACTAAACCCTCTTAACCTTGCTTGTACTTGATGGCTACTTAAGAGTTGATACTGACTCCTATAATATTACACCTATTATGATCCAAAGGTCATATGTTAGGTTGAATGGGATCTCTATGCACATCCCTGATATACACAAAGGTACATTAGAGCCCAAATATATGTAGGGTGTTGTTTAATACTTGGTTTAGATAATTAACTCTTCCCCTTCATGGATGACTTATATGGGGTTAACTACTTAGCCTAATAATAGTAGTCCTTGATATTTATACTCTACTAGAACATGGAGTTTGGTCAGTATGTGGTGATGAAATCCATGAAACTAACCCCTATATACTAATCCTATACATGGGTGTCAATTCCACATCACATGATATCCTAGAGGGAAGGGGTTGACAAATAATCAAACACATGATATGATTAATTAATCAATTTAATTACCTATGTGTGGTGGACACGATACGAGAAATTATTAATACACACAAGTATATAAAAGGAATGATCAATAAGATATATAATATGATTAAAAACTATGTATAGAATGAAAAAACATTTTTAAGAGTTCCAAAAATAGGCATTTGACCAATGTCCTACAACACACGATTAGTATTTTTTTATTATTTCTCTCAAGAGAGGTCCTATAACCAAAAAGATTAGTAGTTTTTAGGATTTTTCCAAAACCATGATTACATAGGGAAATCTCACAACTAAAGACTATAATATCACTACTGGGATGTCAAAACCTCTATTGGCTAGTTGTGGTATCATCACTGAGATGATCACGATAGTTACCTACAAAACCATAGTTAGCAAAACAATATCACTATTTAAACCAACAATATCACTATTGATTGTAAAATTGATATTTGTGGTTTTGTCATAAACCACAAAACCATGACTCAAAAAGATAAAATCTCTACTAAGAATACATTAACAATTTTGATATTGTGCAAAATGAAAAAAAAAATAGATCTAGACTGTGATAAAAAATTATCATCTATGCAAGAAAATGATCTAAAATGCCAAAAAGTGATTATATCCCAATGATCATGATGAACTATAGGCTGAAGTTTATGATATTTTTCAAAAAAATTGACCATAAAGATACATTGATATATTAACCAAAATTGAGTAGAATTAGAGTTTCCAAAGAGTGACTTTAAATTTAATTTCTAAATCTGCCCTATTAGTTTCCATAACCAACAACTAATAGTTAGAATGGAAAAAGAAAAGAGGATCAGGTCAAAATTAAAAAATGGTTAATATGTCTACAATATCACATTTAGATATTGCAATATTTCCATTATGGGCAAAAACACAAATAGCAATTTTTTTTAAAGTTTTAAAATTTTAAATATTTGACTTAAGCTAGCTATAATAGATACGTGTGTATGTAGTAAATTGACAAGAGGATACATAGCTATTTTATATATATATATATATATATATATATATATATATATATATATATATATATATATCTTAGATCTAATGAGCATAAGAAAAATAAAACCATAAAAAATGTTTCCAATGCCTTAATCTCACTAATCAAGGCAAAATTGTGTTTTTGGATGAGGACGTGAACAATAATTTTAGAATTTGGTATTTGGTCTATGTTCCTTGTTAATCCCTATAGAACTACATATAAAATTGAAAATACCTAGTTATGTGATTTTAAAAATGGTATTACCAATTTTGAGTGCCATTATAGGATGTAGTTACCAGGGTAACCATTGATTCAACCTATCACCTCCATGAAGACATAGCTACCCAATTAGAACTGTGACTATTGATTTAACATCACTATAACCAGATCAAATTAATGATATTTTTCCTATTTACATATATAAAAATATATAATAGGTATAGCCTTAGTCATAACATGTGATTGGTTAAGAAAATAAACCATTTTGAAAAAGGATAACACATATCAGTCAAAATGAAATCCTCAAATTGTAAAAAAAAAAGATGGCTGAGCTTTGTAATATCTGATGGTTTTCCAAATGTCATTTCCTTCACTTGGTCATGTAGATCAACATAATATATAATTCACCATGTTAATCAAAAATATGTTGGGATATAAGATTCAATTAATAAGTGAACAAAACAAAAAATTTAATCATTTCATAAAACATTTACAAAGCCACGACTTGTAGTCACAACATCATGATTTGTAAGTCAAAGCTGCTACTCACAAAGTAGTGGTTTTGAATATAAATAAAGACATGTGGAAACTAGACTAAAAATATAACAAGTTAGTCTTAAAATAACTTAATTATCATCACAATAATTCTAATTTCATGACAAAGTCATGACTGGGTAAGTCACAGTTTTGTCAATTGATGGGACCTACAACTCAAACCATTAGTGGCTTACAAACTCATGACTCATGTTAAAAAAATCATGACTATCCTAACAAAATTTCAAATATAATTTCATGGTATTATCAATGGGATATTAAAAAAAACTACAAATAACTAGTAGTTAGTACAAAATCACCACTTGTGGGGTTAATATCACAACTACTCAGGACAATGTCATGATTACTAATTCAATATCACAACTCCAACTTGTATGCAAATTTTTTAAGATTATGATATTTATTTTATATAATTAATCTTTTAAGCTATAAAAACACACTAATAATAAAAATTGATTAAATGGGATCATGGTCCCACCATGGTCACTATAATGTAACTCAAAATTTAGGCCTATGAGATTAAACTATGAAATTCAATCTACCCAAATCTTAAACTACCAGTTAAAGTCTAAAGCCACTAAGATTTAAATGGAATTGGATGAAATAACTACTTTATCCTACACTAAAATATAAGATCTTAAATTATTTAAACCAAGATTAAACAAAAAGATAAATAGATTGAGATGGATATACCTTGACTCAGAATTTGGACAGCAAGATGACTTGATGTTGAATCTTGATAATAGATGCAAGGATTTATTTTGACATGGATTGGTTAGGCTAATTGGAGTTATATTTTGACATATATTTTATATGGGTTTTCAATTTGGTTTGAGGGTGGAGGGAGAGCTTGTTTAAATAGGCCAAGGAGGGAATTTTAGAAGAATTAAAAATTATTTAGAAGTATTCAGTTTAGAGACTTCTAGAGACTTGTAAGAGCTTCTCTAGTTCTAGAGGCTTCTCAATTAGTTTTGGGATAATGGGGATTGGAGGGGATTTAATGAGGACTAGGATTCCTAGGGATGTAGTAATGCCTAGGGATGTAGGAATGCCTAGGGATTAGGTTAGTAGGTGGGTATATGGGGTTATGGGAATTTTAAATTCCCATATAATAGATATCTAGGATTATATTTAGGATAATAAGTATTAGGATATAATTAATGAAGGAATGGATGAGTAAGGTTAGTTAATGAAGGATAATGAATGGGGATATTAGATATATGGCTAGGATTAAGATAAATTAGTGGAATAAAATAACTTAAGCAAAATTAGTGTTGACTAATAGGAATATTAGTTAACAATAATGAAGTGAGAAATTTTAGGTGCATATAGATATGCATACATTTGATTGCATATCATGAGACTAGTTTCATTGGTGCATAAGAGATGATGGAGGAACTTTACATTGTATCTTTGATAAAGACTTGAGCACCAAATCAAGGGTAAAATAATGTTTTTAGATGCATTTGGGTGATGGGATGCTCTTGGGAAGGTATTTTGTGTGATTTATTTCAATATCTCTTAATTTTCATTTGCCAAACCCTATTGAAAGAGTTAACTTAGCTAGATATGTTCTTATGCATTTTCTTGAGTTTTCATAACTAATGCTTGATCTATCTTTTTTATCCATGTCTATAAATTATAGTCAACATAATTAATTTAAAGCTCCTAAAGTAGTCAAGCCACCTACTTTTTACTTGCTAGTCATAATAAGGGATTCATTTGTCACTAATTTCATGATAGATAGTGGTGTTTCTACTTCAGTCATTTCAAAATGTTGTAGATACAATCAATGAGAGGGGGTAAATTAGTGTCCTTAAAAAATTTACTTTCACTTCAATAAATCCTCTAATCATTCATCAAACAACATCATCATATGAGAAATATCAACTAGTTTAGTAACATAGTAATGAGAATATACACAAAACAAGTATGAACACACCATCTATGTGGGAAACCCTCATGGGGAATAAAACCCACTAACCATAGATTTGACAAATAGTCCAAAAAAATAATGAATCAAATTTATTTTATAACCAACTCAACTTGGAACACTAACCCTAGTCTATCAAGCACCAACTTGATAGTCTTTAGCAAGTACCCCCTTGCAAAGAAGCACAAACTCCCTTAGTAACTTGACACTAACTCAGCCACCTCTTGACCAAGTACCCACTTATCCAAGTATATGTATGCCTTCCATATTTTTTATTGTTTTAATCTTCAATAGATGATGGTCTTCTTTTTTAGCTCTTCACACACTTCTATCCCTTTCAAAAACTACCTCTAGGCTTATTTTCTTTACTAGGTCTCTTCAATACTAATTAGGCCATATGACCTTGATTTCCATACTCACATGACTATCTCCCTACACACCTATTATTGTATACATGACCTCCTTCTTCTCCTCTTTGTGTTCTTTTATTCATGTGTACACACTTTTATCTAACTTACTCAAATAGGCATAATTAGTCTTGTTCTTATACAAGTCACTTACTCTCACACACACTGGTCATCCATAGACTTGCACACTTGTATTACCCTTGAGATAGGTATTATAACATGTTCCAAACATGAATTAAACAATACATTAGGTCAATCATAACTTAATGGACCAAATTCTCTTTTAGGCCTTAAGGAGACCTACTTCAATTAGGTCTTCATTAGAACACGTTACACTTTGTCTTTCTTGAAATGCTTCTAAACTTCACACACAATAGTATCACTTCATATATTACTGAAATATACCTTATCCAACTTATTTTTAGGTCCAAAATACATTTTAGGTCTAACCACTATAGACATCTAAAGTTACCACCAATGGATTTTTACTCAACTTTAAACCAATTCTTACCAATCATTGAGCATCTAGCCTAAGAATGTATAAAAATATCAAATTTAGCTTCATCACATGCAATTAAATCAATTTATCCTAAAAATCAATTAAATAAATCAAATGACCAAATCAATTAAATCAAATCTTGTACAAATGTTTAAATTCCTAAAAGAGATTAATTAACATGCAAATCCTAATCAAATCCTAAGTGAATTAATCCATGATAAATTAAAGAAATTATCCAAAAATATAATTAAAAAATAAATGAATATCTTAGGTTTTCATCATCACCTTTTGTCAATTGTCATTTTTGGAAAATATCCCATCCATGCTTAGTCCATGCTAATCATGACCATTTGACACCTTTTAACCCTATTAGGGCTAACTAATCCAACCAAGGTTATGATTTAACTCATTCCAAGTCATTTTAAAGCATATAAAATCAATCCTAGATCTCTTCATTTGGAGATCTTAGAACACAATAAGGTTATAATGCAGGATTTGATTTATGAAGCAAATGCATAGTGTTATAATGAAAAAAATGAGCCAAGACAATCCATTTTCAATCAACATAAATCAAAATCCAAACTAACCATGGTGCTAAGAGGAAATGGAGATAGCCAAACCCCATTGATGAATACTTCTTGATCACAACCCAAGAAAGCCAATGAACACATCATTTAGAGCATTCGAGGAAGGTAAGGAAAATTTGTAATTTTATTTATATTTTAGTTAAGCATTTTCATTTGTTATTTGTTCACCAAGATCTCCCTATGATCTAAGAATGGAGTTTTTAAGCTTTGTTAGTGTGTTTGATTTCATTTTGATACTAACACTTGATCTAACCTCCCCTCTATCATTAAATTCCTACCATCACAAATGGTATACTCAGTGGGACCCAACATATCCCACATACCAAGGATATCAATATGTAAGTTTTAAATCTTCATTTGGATGATTGAATCTCTCTAAAATTAATTTTTTAACCTTTCTTTTGTTGTATTTGATTTTGGTTTATTTCTCAAATCTACACAGAGACCAGTGATGGTTAGGTTCAATCGATGATGGTTTGGCTAAATTGACCATTATTCTACCCAACTAACCTCAATTTTATGTGAACCATAAATAGTCATGTTATAGTGGAAAATGTTCATAAATATTACATTTTGATTCTTTATGTTATTCCCTTTCATGGTTTCTTAATTTCAAAGGCATCTAAATCATTAGACTTAAGTTTACCTTACAAGTTTTTTTGATATTTTAACTAACCATTACCTAACCTAATGTGTTTACCTTTTATGGTTTTGCCTTCAGGTCCATAGGTTATTAATGATGGTCTTTATTGACCAACATTGATTCTTCTTTATCGATGGTGGTTACCTATTAATTGATCTTCATGGTTGCCTTAAAAATAGTTATGATCATCTGTGATTATCTACAGTCACTGTGTAAACTAAATTAAAGACCCAAGAATTATTCAAACATCATTTACCCAATAAATAAAGTGCTTCAAATTAGGTCATTATTATCTAAAAATTATAGGTTGAGGGATTGATTTGAACAACAAATTTGCTCTCGTAAACTAATCAAACATTTCATTTTAGGATTTAAAAGGAATTAGTAAAATCTTTCACATTCTAATTTGGGTCTAAAATGAACATATTAGATCTTACACATTTAGTATTTGGTGGCTTAAATGACTCTAGCATGATAAGTCCTAGAAACATTTCAAATTTGGTGCCTAAAACGTATCTTTAAATCTTGAACATTTCAAATTAGTGTTTTAAAAATGAACTTAGGATACATCTTCCACATTTGGACTTTAGGTTTAAAACAAACTATATGGTCTTGCTTAAATTGGTCTTGTGTAAATATTCTTTCAATTTTTCACACTTAAGCCAAAGGATAGTAAAGGATAATGTCACATCCAATTTGGTGCTTAAAAATCAAACTTCACTTGAATATTATTTGTAAACTATTTGTTGATTTTATATTTCAAAAAAAAGATAGCACATGTATGCTCCCCCTATCTCCTATAGGGAACTCATGGGATAAAAAGTGCCTAAGCTCTCCCCAAACTCAAATATTATTGGGTGATATAAAATCAAGCCTAAAGTATTTATACTCATCTTTTATTTTCATGCATTTTGGCTTGTGAAGTGGGTATCATTTCCTCTCATGAGTTCTTTAGGGAAACATCGACTCAAGGTTTCATCTCCTAGTAGTATTTCAACCCATTTTCATGGGGGTATAAAAATTAGGATCACCCCACTAATATGATGGTTTGAGTGGTTAAACTATCTCCATTATTGGTAAGCCAACCTAGAACGTATGATCAATCAGGACATCACAGTACACTAAGTAATTGATGCATGTAGTGGCTATGAAAAAGACAAGACATTTTCATAACAAGCTAATTGATGTAGATCCAATTAACATGTTGTTTTTCTTGTGTGCAAATATGAAATTTTGTACACATGAGATTAATATAGATGGTCATAAGTTGTAATTTTTAGTCAACCCCACTTTACCACACCTTGATAGGATCTAAGATGATATATTTAGTTGTATTTTTGTCATATATTATTTATTTCTTGGTGTGTTAGAACTAAAACTTGTGTTTTTAAAACCATGTCATGAATGAGTCTTGTGTCCAACACTAATCCATTATTTGAGGAAGTGTTATGATGTTTTTTTAACACCTTGATTTAACTTAGCAAACATTTATATTAAAACATTATGTGTGGAATTTGATTGAGATGGGTAATGTTATGCTACCCAAATCATTTCAAGTATTGTGCCTTAGAAGTTTTTTAAACATAACATTATCACATCTTGTGGGAGAATTAACATCTTTATACTGACCAATATTTTTCAAAATACTTGTCGTATCTTGTGTCTCAAATGTCATTTTTTTGAAACCAATCATTTGTGCATTGTTGGATATTTGTTTAAGCATATTCATGTTGTTTAAAGTTTCCTAGCTTGCTTTCATCAAACCCTAGTTTACCTTAGTTGAGTTTTTGATTAAATTTTACATGTTTAGATCCAAACATTGATTGATATCAATTTAGGCCTCAACATGTATAGGTTGATATAGAGATCTTTCTCTTTTGGGTTGCGTAACTTAGGTTAATTAATTTCTCAAACTTGGAATCTTTATTATTTGTGCCTTTGTGTAATAGAAACAATCCATTTTTAAAGTTCCTTTTATTTTGTGTTTTATACCAACCATATCACATTTATGTCTAGAATTAAGTGCCTAGTCTTTGCCAAATTATTCCAAGTTTGTTAGATTAATCATCATCATCTTTTGTTTCAAGTCTAGCTTTTGACGTTGCATTTGGCCAAAGTCCTAGAATAGCCTTTTTGATCCTATCTTTTGACTCCACATTTAGACAAAATACCTAGTAATATTTCACTTTCCTAATTTAGACTTATTTGGAACACATTTGGATGTTAGAGTTTGGCATCTTGTTTTTAGGTCATTGTACTTGACCTTGTTTATGTAAAACATTTAACATTAGACATTTGATGTTATACCATTTTACCAAGTCTTTGCATAGATTTTTTGGAGATTTATCTCTACTCTCAACCAAGCTAGATAGATTTTGAACCTCTTTGTCTTTTTATACATAGTGTCAGGGGATCTACAGCTCTACCAATTAGAGCACAATTGATTACTTTCTTATATGCAATTAAACATGAAATTATACCAGAATGATAAAGTAGCTAGAAACTTGAGACAGAAAAGAATTTGAGAGACAATACACACTCTTTGTATTAGATATTACTAGAAGAAAATACAATAAGGAAGATGCCACTTCTTCCTCCACCTCAAAGGCTTGCCACACCTCAAGACCTTCTTCCCTCTCTCTCTTGCTCAACACAACAACTCTAAAGCCTAAGTTGCTATCCCTCCTTGAATGCTTCAGCTGATCTCCTTGACCTTGCACCTGTAGATCTCCTTGACCTTGCTAGCTTCAATGCTTTTACTTGCCTTAGAATAATTACAATACATGCCTTATGGGTCTATAAATAAGATCCCATGCTTATAAAAATAGAACTTTAGTTACAATAATTAGACACGCAGCTCGTGACTATAATTAGTCGCTTAGCATGCAAACACTTGCTTCACTTAACTGACTATTCGTCAACAGCAGTTCCAAAAATACACAGGCGACTGACACCAGTCCTTGCTGGTCTGGTGCTGCCGACTGCCTGCTGTCACCAGTCTCCTTCTCCACTGCACTTGACCGATGTTGGTCATACTGCCGACGCCGGTGGCTCTGGTTCTTCAGCATCCTTCCTTCTAGTGTCTGCAAACAGTTGAAGCTTTTAGCTCCACACCACAACACATAGCTTTTCAAAGTTTGTAGAACTCTAATCTTCTCTTTTTGTGAAACATTTGTCATAGATTTGATCATGGTTCACTATACACGTAGTGGAACTATGTACAATCTAGGATATGGAAATGTTAACATGCAAGAGGAATTTTTTGAAGACCCTTATAGAGATGGAATTATTTGGGAGATGAATTCCTATCCACCATACAACACTCAAATAGGGGAACAGAGTCAAGATCCTTTGGCTAGTTATTTGTTTAGTATGCCTCTTTACACAGAGCAAGACCAAAAATAGACCATTCTTTAGATAATGTACCTAAAATTGGATAAAATGTCCAATAATAACTTTATTATGGTATAATGACATAAAACTATGAGGTAAAGCATGACAATTTGCCTAATCTACCAAGAAGGCCTTATAACATGTCTTATTAGAATAATGATCAAGCCTCTTATAATGATCTTAATGCCATAGTACCAATACCATATCAATATCTTTATATGATTGTCACACAAAGAGGTATCATAGAGGACCATTTAATTCAAATAAAGACAAAATACCATATATTTTGAGACCTAGCATGTAATTTTAATTAGATGACCATGTCAAAAAAGCCTCTCATTGATTTATATCCTTCAATAGGTTTTTTGAGACAATTGATTGGTCAATAAAATTAGGGTATAGACCCATTCAAAAAAACACTTAGGTAGACAACATGTCTAATACCCCAACTATCAAGGAATTATCTTCTATTTCTATACAAAAAATGAACAAAACATAATGGATAATGTGCAAGCAATGTCTAATTTAGACCAAAATGGTGTTAATGCACAAACAAATAATCAACAAAAAAATGTGCCTTTAACTAGCACCATTAGTGATTGTCAAATTTAGGGGGTAGGAGTTTCTACTTCTCAACCTCAACCAACTACTTCTAATCCTCAATCATCTACTTCTTCTATCACCCAACAATAAGGATTAAGTAGTCAACCAATGACCAATGTCATGCCACAATAGAATGTGATGAAGCTTACTTCATCCCAATAGGTGATGAGTAATATTCCACAATAGTAGGCATAGTCTAGCATACCCAAATATCAAAGGAAAAATATATTTCCACCTCAATAAGGGGAAACTAATGTTCTACCTTATCAAGTAGTGATGAATATATTTCTTTCATCATAGACTAACATGTCAATCCAAAACCAAATGATGTCTAACCAAAAATGTGTAAATATTAATCATTGAAAAATATCAAATCTCTATCATGCATCTACTTCCTAATAGGTATTCATGTAACCAATATGTCCTAATGTTCCTTAAGTACCTATTAGGCAAAAAAAATCTTTCATTCAAATTGTGCCAAAAATTCATAAATAGGGTCTTGGTTCATAAGTTCCCCCTCAACAACAAATTTTGACTAATTAGTAGCATGTCCCTATTCAACCTCAACAAGCACAGTATGGTCATATACCACCATCCCAACCTCAATACTCCCAACATCAGGCCTATATACCCAATCCTAACCAGAATATCAAACCATAATACATGTAATTTTAATAATCATACCCTAACCCACACATGCATATTCCTGGTCTATTCCCTAGCCAATCCAACATTTCCTAGCAAATACCTCCATTATACCTCGGTCAACATAATCCACTTGTGACCACTCAACCATCACTTTAGGCCAATGTTCTCACAAATTTCCTTAAACAAGAGATATAACAAATTAAGGATGCAATTGCCACCATCTAAGTTGGGAAACAAGTCAAAAAGTTTAAGTTAGATGAAATGTGTTTTTACCCTTTCAACATGGAGTACTTTTAGATACCATTTCTTCCAAGGTATAAGCCACTAAATTTTGACAAATATAAGGGGAAAGGTGACCCTAAGTCTTATATAATAGAATTATTTGTTGCATGCTAACCAATGGCCTATAATGACATATACTTTTTATTTCCAAGAAGTCTAGTGGGGCAAGCATTGGAATGGTTCCTAAAGTTAACAAAAACTTTTGTATCTTATTTTGATGATCTTTCAAACAAATTCATGTAGTACTTCTCTTAAAATCTCAAGCATGATATTTCATTGGTAGACTTAACACAAGTAAAATAAAAACTATGTGAAAGCTTCATAGACTATCTTTAGTGATGGAGAGCCCTTGTAAGTTAATTTACCCATAGTATATGTTTCTCCACTTGTGCAGTCATTTTTCATTTCCATGGTTTCTAGCCCCCTCTTACAGATCTAACGAACTAGATTCTCAAGAACTAGATGCAAATAAAAGACACTCAAATCCTTCCTTGCGCCAGGGGATTTTTTATAATAGTTTTTCAAAGCCCTGAAGAAAGGAAGTCAATATTATGTAACAATAATTTTTCTTGGCAGGGCAGATTTCCTCTAATGGCCAAACCTTAGCATAAGGATTTTAATCCTCTCTCAGAATCCTTTAACAATCTCCCTATATGGGTGCGGCTCCCTTATCTTCCGATACACCTATGGCATGAGAAGGTTTTTGAAACCATTGGAAATGCAATAGGGGATTTTTTATATAGTGAAGATAGTGCGATTCCTTTCCACTCGATGTGTGCATGATTTTTGGTTGATCTGGATGTCTCTAAGGGCCTTCCTAAGGTGATTTGCCTTGACTCCTCAAGAGGCACCTGGATACAAACTTTAGATTATGAGGGGATCCCTTTTCGATGCAAGATGTGCCACCAGATGGGACATATTGTTGCTCATTGTGTTGCTAGGAAATCCAATCCCAAGCGTTCACCTTCTTGGTGGCCTAAGGTTTCCTCTGAACACAACATTGATAAACAATCTCTGGAAGAAACATCTGATTCTGAGTCTGAGAATAGGGAAAGCTCGCAATCAGAACCGAAAGTTAAAGAGGAATCATTGGTGAAACCTTTTAATGAAGCCCCTGTGGAGGCTGTGGTAAGTGATATTGCTAAACTAGAGGAGGAGGTGGTGGGCTCTTCCCTTGCTTTGGAGGATCTTTCTAAGAGCCAGACAGTGTTTGATTCTCATAAGGATTTAATGCCCATTGGAATCTAAAGATCAATGTCTTTTGAGGCATGGGTTGCTGAGGTAGCTAAGGTAGAGGATGGTTGGACAGAAGTAAGAAGGAAGAAGTCTAAGCCCTTAGTCCCTCCTCTAGATATGAACCTTTGGTCATGCAAAAAAAAAAACCTTAACTTTAAAGACTCATCTTAAGTTCCCTTTTACTAACTGGTTTTTTGGTGTTAGTAAACTGGTTGTTTTTTTGGTTTACTGGTTACTGGTCTGGGAGGTTGTCCAGCTTGCTGGTTCTGTTGGTTAACTTTCAGATCAGTGTTTTGATAGTAGCATTTTTTGGTTATATTTGTTGGTAACAGGCCCCTGTAAAACCTGGTTTTGGTACTTTTCTATTTTTTGGTTCTTTGTTAACTTGGGTGTGCTTCATGGTTTATATTTTACCTTGTTGTATAGGGTTTCGGGATCCCTTCAAAACCTATTTTTACCTTAATCTAAAACTAGCCACTATGTCTACCAAAAACTTACACAGTGAGATATCTTACTATCTATAGTTATAGTGTGCACATACATTTAAATAAATAATTGACAAAGGTTTAGTGATCAAATGAGCCCTTATTAACAAAGGGAATATTAAACTAACCTCATCAAATCATAATAATGGCCATAATCAAAACTATAATAGTGGTCAAAATCAACATCCAATCTAAGTCCAAGCATCTCAACTGACACAAGCCAATAATTATGATACACCCAAGCAATTCAATCATAATAAAAATGTTGTTGTCAATGGAGTAATAGAGTCATGATATGTTCAAATGGTATAAACACCATTTGTTCAATCTACACTACCTTTCTACCTTACTCCTATCCAATAACCTTTTCAATAGTTTCAACACACACAACAAGTGTAATAACCTAGACCAACATAACCAATGCAACAAATTTAGCAATCTATGCCTTTACACAACCTCCTCTAAGGATAAATGTACCTATTCATCATGCTTTTACTAACCTTGGAGAGCCCATTGAATTAGTATTTTTCAATCTCACAATAAATAACTTTATTAGATGGCCCATTCTGAAAGAACAAGTTCATGAGGGCACAAACATGCTAGACTAGGATAGGCCAAAACAATTCTATGATTTTCATAGCATCAATGGCCATAATTTCTAGCATTATATGCAAATTGGACATGTAACTCATACTATGCTGGAAAATGGAGAGATAAAATTAGATCATGGAGATTTCACCTCTAATCAGAGCCTTGGCATTTATCAAAATCCATTTACCTAACATAATAATCAACATCAATAGCAATTGTTTCCAACTGTTTTCGCTTTTCGCATTCAAAAGGAATAAGAAACTGAGATAAATGGTCAGGGGTTTGTATGTACCCAAATGAAGTTTGCGCACCATATCCAAACGACTGAAGGAGCTCTTCTTTGGCTGTGGAGGATGACACCCTTAAAAGAAAGAGACTCAAACATAGAGATTGTTAGATAGAGATAAGGTGGACTGCCAAGCGATATGCTCGGTCCTAGAAGCGTAAAGACTTCCTTGAGGGATGACAGTCCACTGTTAATAAGTAAAAGTGTCAGAAATAAAGAAATGACAAATGACTAGTAAAGAGGAAATTAGATAATACGTACCTATTTCTTTGCAATCGATCTACCACAGTCGTCGATGTCAGTTGTTCTACCAGCATCAATTTGTTCAGGTTGCTGACATTAGTTATGCTACCGATGTCGGTAGGGGAAATGGTTGATGTTGATCGGGGCAATAGCCTTGGATGAGTTCTGGATGAGTCTCTGGTCAATAGAATGGTTTGGGATGTCTGTGGGAGTTTAATGGGTTGTGTTGGGCAGTAGATAGGGTCTTAGGAGGGACAAAGGTAGGGGATATGTTGTCAAGATGGGTCAAGATAGAAGACAAGATTTTCAACCTCTCAAGAAGAAGTTTGGTCAAGGCTGGTCTAGTTGATAGCCGGGTCTAGTTGATAATATGGCTTAGAAGTAGTAACTAGAGATCCAATTACTAATACATTCTAAATAATGAAATGAAATAAAAGAGGGTTACTTAGCTCTTTTACAGAGAACCAAAAGTGTAGAAATCTTATTGTTGATGCGGTTGATGTAGAATACTTCTTGCAATATTTCAATCAAGGGTAGAGTGATTGATGCAGAGTACCTATAGCTTGTGATGCTTGGTGTGTGTCTAAGAGAGAGAGAGAGAAAGGTTGAATATCGAGAGTAAGAGATTTGGCATTCAGGTCTATGATTTAGCATCCCAGGGGGAAGAGAATTTGCCTTTAGGTTGTTTAAGTGATCAACGTCGGCGATCCCACCAGTGTCGGCTGACTAGTAACCGACGTCGGTAGCTAGAAGATGGGGAAAAGGGCTAAAATTAGCCTTTTGCCCATTCTTCCAACTGCCAGGTCTAATTGTCATTGGAAAATGGTCAAAGGTGGATTAAATAAGGGTAAGAGAGGTTAGTGAGAGGGTTTAAATAGGTCATAAATTGGTCATAGGGTGATGGGAGGCATCCAAGGGGAGGAATCCAAGGGTGAGGTGTCAAGGGTGGTGTTATTAATTTAAAATAGTTATTATTTTAAATTAATAAGTGTGTGGGTTAGGAATGTGTAAAAGTGGACCAAGGGGACCAAGGGGGGAGTTGACCAAGGAGTAGACACAATTTTGGTGTCTACATTTGCCCTTTTTTATTTTATTGGTTGTTCTAACAAACTATAAGACAAAAACAGGAGTAAGTTGCCCCAAGTATGGCATAAGGTTGCTTTTGTCCTGTTGGTTGTTCTAGTGAATTGCAAGATAGAAATGAATATAGGCTACCTTGATTATGGGATGAGGTATTCCCCCTCAAAGCGAGAGTCGAGGGAAAGGAACCTGAAATTAGGTGCCAATTTGATAGAGAGTGGATGAATATAGTGAAGGTTGAGTGTGAATGCTACAAAAGTTGAGATTGCACGTATACCACTTCATGAGATAGTCAGGTCAAATTAGCATAGGTCAAGGGTCAAGAAGTGCTAAAATTAAAATAACCGTGCCCCAACATTTAGTTTTAGCTGATTGGGTTATTCGATCCAAGATGTAGAACTAATGGTCATCATGTTCCAAGTATCCCAGGCTCAGGAACTGCTCCTAGAAAACATGAAAATGTCACAAGTAGTGGGGATCAACTTGCTCATGATCCAATACTTGTGAGGGTCAAAATGTGGGTTGCAGATAATTTTGCTAACCATTCGTGAGGTAGCATATATGCAATCAAAACAACCAAGGTAGAGTTGTCTTGAAAGTGGTTGTGGTCTGAGGAGATAGTCGTGATATCCAAGGTTGTTGGTTGAGTCGAGTCGAGATAGATAGTTGGTCCATTAGATGGACAGATGAAGGAATGGCCGAGCTAACCTTAGAAGACCCCATGTCAACTGAGTGTTGCCTACATAGCCTCTGTCATTAGGGTCTCAGGACGATGTAGTTCTCCCTAAAAGGGAGGAAGAGGGTCGGTTATGGATGGGGTCAGATGAGGATAAGTCATGGTCAAAGGTAATATGGTTTGTCCATCGAGTAGACGAACAAATAGATGTGGCCGAGCTAACCCCAGAAGACGTCATGTCAACTGAGTGATACCTACATAGCCCCTATTGGAAGGGCCCCAGGCCAATGTAGTTCTCCCTAAAAGGGAGGAAGAGGGTCGGTTGTGGATGGGGTCAGACGAGGTTAATTCATGGTCAAAGGTAATATGGTTTATCCATCGAGTAGATGAACAAATGGATGTGGCTGAGCTAACCCTAGAAGACGTCATGTCATCTGAGTGCTGCCTACATAGCCCCTGTTAGAAGGGCCTCAGGCCAATGTATTTCTCCCTAAAAGGGAGGAAGAGGTTCAATTGTGGATGGGGTTGGACGAGGTTAAGTCATGGTTAAAAGGTAATTTGGTTTGTCCATCAGATAGATGAACAAATGGATGTGGCCGAGCTAACCCCAAAAGACATCATGTCATCTGAGTGCTGCCTACATAGCCCCTGTTGGAAGGGCCTTAGGCCAATGTAGTTCTCCCTAAAAGGGAGGAAGAGGGTCAGTTATTGATGGGGTTGGATGAGGTTAAGTCATGGTTAAAAGGTAATATGGCTTTTCAATCAGATAGATGAACAAACAGATGTGGCCGAGCTAACCCCAGAAGACATCATGTCATCTGAGTGCTGCCTACATAGCCCCTGTGTGAAGGGCCTCAGAACAATGTGGTTTAGGCTAAGAGGCAAAATGGTTGAAGATTGGTTTGGTCAGGTTATAAATGATGAGGGTATGATGATGTTACAGCCTTTTCCATATTATGTAATGGTGTATTCTGTAACATTTGTTAAGTGGTCTTTCATCCCTAGCAAGTGTCCATATCGGTGATGGATGTATGCTAAAAATGAAATGAGATTATTTATGCTTTAGCAAGTAATGGTTTATGCTTGACATAAATTGTGTGGTTGATAGTTTCCATGTGTATTATTGTCCACAGAAACTAGTGTGAATCGGCTATGATAGTGTGAGTGGTCTTAAAAATGTTTTAGTTTGGTTGGTTGGGTTGAGAAAATGATTTGGTTGAATGTGACAAAGGTATGGATAAGAAGTGAAAGGCGTGTTGCTCTTTCATTGACAAGGACCATAATGGTAGCATAGGTAGAGGGTTTTTAAAAACAAAAGGCCCCATTCATGCATTACATCATTGACCACTGGTTGTGTTAGAGAAGTAATCAAATCACTTTGACATTAAAATGAGCTCAAAGTCCCTTGAGAGGTGATGTGATATGGTAGGATAGGGTAACCCCATTTAATAGGGATAACTTTGCCCCTTTTTATAGGAGATCCTGAGAACAACTACAAGTCAAGTCCATGACATTTTTTTTTTTGATAGACTGATCAATACAGGAAGTCTACATAAGGATGTCATTTTGTTTTGTGATCATTTGTGAAGCTGATAGATGTGGGAAGCTTCTGAGAGAGTGTTGTTTGTAGCAAGATTTTTAAGCATAGCCATACTTCGAGGGAGTGGTCTATATTTTTGCTTTATATGTTTTTAAGGGCTTTGAATAGTTGTCCTTCGAGGGAGTAGTCTATTAGCTACAGCAATGATGATACAGCTGTCCTTCGAGGGACCAGTCTGCATTTAGAGTTTATGACCTTTTGATATTTTGACATCTCTATTTATTTTTGATAGAATTTGTAGTCATGGACAAGACTATAGAAGCTCGAGGGCTCCCTTTTATTAGGACAAAGCATCCATATTTTATAAAAGGGTCACATAGGATTTGTGTAGGGGAACAAGGTTAAAAGGGATGAGGATTGAAATGACATAGATTGCTCAAAGGACGAGCTCAAGTTAAATGTCAAGTGAATGAGTACTCGACTAACAGTAGAATAGTCACAGATGCAAGGCATTAAGGGGCTCAAGTTTTGGTCGGCCTTCAAGAGAAGATAGATGATAAGTCCCTGACCCATACTTGTGTAAGGTCCAAGTCAATTAGCAGCAAACTTGCCCCATTTACTTCTTTTCATGTTGGTCACGTGTTGGTCGATGATTAAGAAGTTAGTTGATATGTTGTTGGCATGTTTGGTTGGATGATGTTTGGTCGAGGCTTGGTCAGGGCTTGGTCGAGGCTTGGTCAATGCTTGGTTGAGGCTTGATCGAGGTTTGGTCGAGGCTTGGTTGGTGCTTGGTTGAGGCTTGGTCGATGCTTGGTCGATTGATATTTGGTCAATGTCATGATAGTTAGGATAAAGTCGAATTCCCCTAGTTACTTATGTGATAGGGAGAATGTTTGGTAGATTTAGTTTTAGAGGGTGAGATCCTGATCTTCTAAGTTAGAGTTTGGAATCTCAGAATTAGGGATGGTGATGGAGGTAATGGTTGGTAATGATGTGACCAAAGCAGCTAGTGGTTGGGGATCTCTAGGTTGGACCTTCACTACTTGTAATGCTTTGATCAAAGTTTGATAATGTTGTAGAGAGTTTTGTATGAGGTCATACAAACATGTCTTCACAGAGGTTTGGTGAAGTTGTTTCACCATGGGGTCATGAATTGGGTTTGAATAAGTTGGTCGAGATGTGCCCAAAATTGAAATCTTGGGTCTTGATGGTTGAGGAGAATTGATGAATGGATATGTTTGGGGGAGAGAAACCTTCTCTTTCCCTTTATCCTGCATGATTTGTGACCTGTTGGCCACATTGATGGTGTTGATTTCAAATAAAGGGGTTAAAGGTGATCGAGGGACCACAGTTTGATGATGGGCTCCTGATTTAGGTGAGGATGTTTGAGAGGTATAGGATGATGTCGATGGCTTGGTTAAAGGGTGGTCAAAAGGATCCTTAGCAAGAAGGGTGTCCTTTTTGAAGTATTGATGAATGACAGTTTTAAGAGCACAACAATGCTCAGTGTCATGTCCAGGTGTGCGATGATACGCACAAAATTTAGTGTCATCGAACCAAGATGGTTTTGATTCGTGGGTTGATGAGTGTGAAGGTGAAAAGGGTTGGGAGACATGAGATGGTGTTGGAGATTTACTGACAATATCCTCAACAAGAGGGGTGTTTTTCTCTAGGAATTGATGGATGGCAACCTTAAGGGCACAATAATTTTTAGTGTCATGCCCAGGTGTGCGATGATATTAACAAATTTTAGTGTCATCAAACCAAGATGATTTTGGTCTGAGAGGTTGAAATGGTTTGATATGTGGAAGAGTTATGTTAGAGGATTGTAACAATTGGCATAATAGTAAGGTGTAAGAACCTGCTAATGGGTCTACACGTTGTGTTGTAGTAAAAGTTGACAACTTCTATTTAGACGTTGTCAAGGGAGTGTTTCATACCATCCTTTTGTTTGGCGGTGTGGCCAGATGCATGGATGACACTTTTGTGGTAAGAGGCGTTGGATGTTTTGAAGGAGGTATGTTTTTGTTAAGTGTTGGTCGTAATGGAGGTGATTTGTTTTTGTTGGGTGTCAGAGTAGGAAGCACCCCTATTAAGGTGGATAGGTGTGGGCCCAAAATAGAGGGCAATGATGATGGTGGGAGAAAATTTCTCTGATGTGGTTTAGCAGTCTTCTTTGGTTTTGTGTGAGGACTACTAATGTGAGGGGTGAGGTTTAAATCAACCTTTACCAAATCTTCTTTAGCCAAAGTGGGCGAGGTGGCAATTTCTTCTATCGACGGAGAAGGGATTGGAGATTGTGGCTCTTTAGTCGGATAGGGCATAGGGATCATCATGGCTTTGGCATGTGGTCAAGTAGTGGGGAAGGTATGATCACCCATTGATGATAGGAAAGATGAGGGTGAGGCTACCGGCACTGGTATGGTCAAAGCATCCTCCAATATAAGAGAGGTCGATGGAGAACTAACAGGAGAAGATGGTTCATCCACCTATGGAGGAGAAATAGGAGAAGAAGGTTCTTCTACCTGTGAAGGACTAATGGGTGGGCTAACCTCTTCAAACTATGAGAGAGGTTGGTTAGGTATAAGAGGCAAGACCGTGTTGACTGTGTGTATATTATGCTCTTGGGAGTCATCGATCATGGTCTAAATGTTATGTTGACTAGGGGGATGGTTAGGAAAAGGTTGTCTAAAGATGTCTATGTTTTGATTGGGTGGCATGTTGAGGTTATCCAAAACAAGATCCCCCTTGTCTATCATGTCTTGGACAATGTTTTTGAACGTCTTACAGTTGTTTGTGTCATGGCCTTTGACACGGTGATATTGACAAAAGTCATTTTCCCTATACCATGTAGGGATAGGTTTTGAGGGGTTAAATTGAGGTGGTCAGATTGAGGGAGATTGAGGACCCCCTGCTTGATGATTTTTTCCAACACAGATGCGTATGACTCTCCTAGTGGAGTATATTGATGCTGTATATACCGTTGTTGGAATTGTTTGGTGATGCTTTGAGATGTGGATGGTTCGGATTGGTTGGTTGTTGTTGAAGATGATGGCCTAAGGACCATAGCATTTATTGATCCCTTGGACTTGGAATATGAAGAAGGTTTGGATGAAGAAAGGTCATTGTATTTTGCATTGTTATTTTGCAATTTGACCTTGTCTTCATCAACCGCATGGAGTTCAAGCGTTCTAGCCATGGTGAAAGCTTTATCAAATATGCAAAATGTTTGGACCCGCAAGGTAGAGGAAATATGTTTGGCACATGCCTGTGAAAAGAGCTCGATGAGCTCAGGTTGAGGTAAAGAAAAGGAGAGTTGGTTGATTAGGCCTTTCCATCGGGCAACAAAATCAGCTATGGATTTGTCGTCAAACTGTTTGATAGAGTATAGGTCCATGATGGAGACCTTTTTGGTGATGTTGATCAAAAAGTGGTCAAGGAAAATTTGGGTGAGTTGGGTGAATGTAAAAAGAGAGTGACTGGTAATAGAGCTATACCAATCTAGGGTAGCACTAGAAAGTGACATGGGGAATGTGCATAGCAATAACGCATCATCATGTGCTATGAGATAACAAGCTTGTTTGAATGCTTGTAGATGTTGCTATGGGTCTTCCTTACTCTGAAAGCGAGTAAACTTGAGAAGTTCCCACTGAATGGGATATGGTTAGATTGGGACTGAGGGATGAATGGGTCCATTACAAATTCATTCATAAGAGAGAGCATTGCTTGAATCGGAAATGGAGGTCTCAAGATTAGACATTTTGTCCATCAAAATTTTGATTAGATCAGTTGAAGAATTTGTGGGTGGGGTGCCCCCTAGATTTTAAGGTGCTTAAAAGGTGTGAGGAGGGGTGTATGACGCAGTTGGTTACGCTTGTATAGGTGCAACATATTGATAACTAGTCATAGGGACAAATGTGGAAGCCAAGGGTGGTTGTGTCGTGAAGTTGGAGGGCATGAGTTGACTAGATACCACCAAAGGTGGTTGAATGGCAGCATTAGTAAAAGGATAGGTAGTCACTCCCACATTTATAGGCACAAGAGTGTGGAGTCGAGACAATCAAGTTTTGATAAGGTGTAGAACTTGGTTGAATTGAAGAGTCTCATGTTTGGCCCTTAGCGAGATAGTGTTGGAGAGCCTTGACATTATGGTCAAGGAATCTCTCAAAATTTTGATCCCCTTTGGGAACAATTGGAGATTGATCAGGGGTTGACTGGACAGGAGAATATTTATCATCTGAAATACACTCCATTAGGGGACTTGTTATGGAGGGCGAAGGCAGAAGTGGTCGTTGCCTTGCGTGGTCAACAAGAGTTTTGGTTTGACTAGGTGTCAAAACCATTCAAGGCAACAAGGGTCAGGTTCCAAAAATTGTGTTTTTTCAGTTTCAAAAACTCAGAATGCGTGTCTAATAACAAGAAAGTTAGGTTTTAAGCCTGTTATTTTAGAAGAAGTTTTTGACAGTGACTAACGTCGGTAGAAAAAATTGATGCTGATGAATAAAGGGGCTAATGTCAGTCAGATAACCAATGTCAACTAATAAAGGTTACCGACGTCAGTTGGAAAACTAATGTCGGTTACTGTGTGTTTCTAGAAACTGAAAGTTTTTAGAAGAAAGAAGAAAGTCTGAGCTATTTTTAGATCTCAGAATGTGACCTCACTAGCTCAAAAAATTAGATGGAGACAGAAAAATAGATGAAGACAAGTAGACACTAAATGTTAATTCCTAAGAATAAGTTTTAGAGTCTTGTTGGCTTATGCCTTAGAAGAGTGTGTTTGGGAAGTTGGATTTTAGAATGGGTCCTACAAGAAGCAATCTAAAGTTGGTTTTGGGTTAGTTGTAGTGCTCAAAGTCTATATTAGGTTCTGTACATGGCTTGGTGCTAAGGAGCAAGCTCCCCTTACCTCACGATCCCAGAGATAATCTGGGTTGCTTAGCTAGTATATACTTCCCCTAGAGTTTATACTCTACCAGAGAATAGAGTGGGCTCTCCCCTTGGTAGTGAAGTCCAAGTGGGATTACCAGGAAGGGTAAGGTATCCGCTAGGTGATGAAATCCTAGTTGAGCCTTGTCTTAGGTATGTTTAGATGTTTTATTTGTGATAGTGGTCTGGATGTGTAACATAAGTGCACTATAATTTATTCATAATGCGGTTCTAATTACTAGATGAGCTAAAATGCATTCAGGCAAGAATGAAATGCAATAAGTTTTTAGCCCAAATTGAAATGTGTGTTCAGATGCAGACAAGTGGAGAAAAGGTTGAAGAGTATGAATTTCACTACTCTAAGATGCAAAAATGAAAGGTGACAAGAAGAAAAAGAAAGATTCTTTTTAACTTTGCTTATGATGTCTTTTAGAAGAGATAGAAGAAAAGGATGCAAGAAGAGATTTAATGCACCTATATAAAAAGTTTGCTTTAGAAGAAAAAGTATGAACCCAAGGAAAACTCCTAGGGTCCCACTGGGCATGCCAGAATGTTTCCAACGATTTTCACTTTTCACATTCAAAAGGAATAAGAAATTGAGATAAATGGTCAAGGGTTTATACATACCCAGATGAAGTTTGCACACCATATCCAGACGACTAAAGGAGCTCTTCTTTGGCTATGGAGGATGACACCTGTAGAAGAAAGAGACTCAAACATAGAGATTGTTAGATAGAGATAAGGTGGGCTGCCAAGTGATATGCTCGGTCTCAGAAGCACAAAGACTTCCTTGAGGGATGACAGTCCACTGTTAATAAGTAAAAGTGTCAGAAATAAAGAAATGACAAATGACTAGCAAAGAGGAAATTAGATAATATGTACTTGTTTCTTTACAATCAGTCTACCATAGTCACTGACATCAATTTTTCTACCAGCGTCAATTTTTTCAGGTTGTCGACGTCGGTTATGATGTCGACGTCGATAGGGGAAATGGTCGATGTCAGTCGGGGCAATGGCCTTGGATGAGTTCTAGACGAGTTTTTGGTCAACAAAATGGTCTGGGATGTCTGTGGGAGTTCAATGGGTTGTGCTGGGCAGTAGATAGGGTCTTAGGAGGGACAAAGGTAGGGGATATGTTGTCAAGATGGGTCAGGATAGAAGACTGGCTTTTCAGCCTCTCAGGAAGAAGTTTGGTCAGGGCTGGTCTAGTTGATAGCCAGGTCTAGTTGATAATATGGCTTAGAAGTAGTAAATAGAGAACCAATTACTAATACATTCTAAATAATGAAATGAAATAAAAGAGGGTTACTTAGCTCTTTGACAGAGAACCAGAAGTGTAAAAATCCTATTGCTGATGTGGCTGATGTAGAAGACTTCTTGTAATATTTCAATCAGGGGTAGAGTGACTGATGCAGAGTACCTATAGCTTATGATGCTTGGTGTGTGTTTGAGAGAGAGAGAGAGAGAAAGGTAAAATACCGAGAGCAAGAGATTTGGCATTCGGGTCTATGATTTAGTGTCCCAGGGGGAAGAGAATTCACCTTTGGGTTGTTTTAAGCGATCGATGTCGGCGATCCCGCTAGCGTTGGTGGCTAGAAGATGGGAAAAAGGGCTAAAATTAGCCTTTTTCCCATTCTTCCAATTGCCAGGTCTAATTGTCATTGGAAAACGGTCAAAGGTGGATTAAATAAGGGTGAGAGAGGTTAGTGAGAGGGTTGAAATAGGTCATAAATTGGTCATAGGGTGATGGGAGGCATCCAAGGGGAGGAATCCAAGGGTGAGGTGTCAAGGGTGATGTGTCATGGGTGAGGTGTCAAGGGTGGTGTTATTAATTTAAAATATTTATTATTTTAAATTAATAAGTGTGTGGGTTAGGAATGTGTAGAAGTGGACCAAGGGGACCAAGGGGGGGAGTCGACCAAGGAGTAGACACAATTTTGGTGTCTACAACAATAATAAAAGTAATAACAACAAATAGTACAACATTAATAATAATAGTATTAACAACCAAATCCAAACAAATAAACTCAATACAACCAATAGTAGAACCAATAACATCAAAATAATAGATAGAACCAAGGCTAGAATGGTGAGAACAACCAATAGATATACCATGTAGTTGTACATGACTACAACATAGTTATAGGCCATATTGCAGGAGGTCATGTTAACACCATTTTCATTAATCCTAGACCAAGTACCAATCACATAAGACCATTAATAATCATTCCCAACCAACCAACATATGTCGGTAATCCTTCCTTGATCTCAGACTACACATAGGTGAGCTAGCAAGAAGGGATTCCCATATTTGGACCTTGTATAGATAGCTTGTCTTTAGCCCATGCCCATGCACAATTGCATTGACAACCAAGACTTATCCTACTTGATCCCCCTCCACCATCATTTAATAAAAATAATGGTCCTGTACCTAATCATGATTATGTAATCACAACTTAGTGGTTAAAGATTATCATACCATGCTCATAACCATCCATCACTTCACCCATCATCCAACCAACCATTCTATCTCAGAACAAGCCATTTACCATTATCTAAGAAAAGACATTTGGAATTGTGGAGAAATTACAAAAAACACCGTCACAAATATCTATTTTATATTTATTATGTATATTGGCCATCCACAAAAACATCTTGATAGAGTTTTTTTGTCAATCCATAGTTCTAAATGACATATCCCTTAACAAATTTCAATCTTTGGTTGGAAATATAGCTCTATCCCCAAAATTAACCTTCAACCAAAGTGATATTTCATCCCTCGACCCACTTCATAATAATCCTTCATACATCAAAGTCTACATAATGAGGCACAAATTAAAACATGTCTTCATCGATAATGGATCAAGTATGAACATGTGTCTCTAAATCTCATCAAGCTTCTTATGTGCATAACAATAGATATCCAAGCAGAAACAATCACTATCAAATCATATGAAAATGAATAATGAAAATCACAAGAAACCATTAGCTTTCTACTTATCATTGGGTTCTTGATCTATGATACACTTTTCCATGTGTTAGATCTCTACTTGTCATATAATATGATTTTGGGTAGACCTTGGTTACATGAGATTCATGCAATCTCATAAACATTGAAACAGTTATCAAGTTCTCCCATTCAAGGATGGAGGTTAGTATTCAAGGATATTTTCATAAATACTAGCACTACAAATAGATAGAAGCCAAATTCAAGAGTTACAATTACCATTTTAGCATGAATCTAATTTCCAAGTATGACAAAGGGAAAGTAGTACTTATTGATTTACTAAAGGCTAATTTTATTGACCCTGATACCCTTAATTCCCTTTCCCACATGTTGCTTCCTAAAATGTCCAATCACTATACCATAGTGGCTAATGGCCAAGGAGAGTATTTTATGCATGACACCTTTCACATTACAAAGCTTTTATAGAACCCCAAGTCCTTTGGAAGACTAAAAGCCAAACCAATCATGCAATGGCAATGAAAGGGCAAAGGCCTTTAGCATATTCCAACACCCATCACATTAATACTAGCCTCTAGCCAAGTACATGACCCTCTTAAAGGTGATAAATCATGGTTATACAATGACAAGCTAGATGATTGTTATAAAAATACAAAGTATCCCATTCTTAATCAGATCATGGAGAATCAAGACTATCAAGGAGGAGGCCTTAGTCCAAACCAATAGGGATCACTTGATCCAATCTCTATGACCAAGTATAAAGGAACCTATAGAATTGGATTTAAACCACTTGGGGGTGACCCCACATATCTTATTCAAGTTCTATCACCAGCAACTAATAATGATGATACTGATAGTAAAGTAGAGTATGATCATAGTCATTTTGATGACTTAGCCAAAACCAATATGTTTGATAAGAATTCCATTTTTATCCTTTGACTAGTCATTCATCATAATCCATTACCATTATATTATCCCAAACTGATAGACTGGGGCCAACAAGAATCCAACATATTGGTTGATGAGTTTTAGAATGATGAGACCTATTATTTTCTAAGCCTTAGGGACAATATTCTATTCTCATTAGGGTTCTTAATCAAACTAGATCTTGAAGCCTATTTTGGAGAGTGGGTGAGCACCCTTAGCCAAAATCAAATAAATAAAACATTGAAGTCCCAAAATGAAAACCTCTTTGAGTCACTTTTAGACTAGGGAAATAATAAAGATAAAGGCCAGTCTAGTAGTGAAAACCTATTTTAGGCACCAATAGACAAGGGTGTTCAACCTTATTCAAGTATATACCAGGAGACCACCAATGACAATATTTTTTATGGATCTAATTTTAGTATTGAATAAAAATGAGATTTCAATCAAATTATTTAGTATACCAATGATGGTGAACTTACCTATGGGTCCAAATTCAACCTTAAATAATAACAAGCCCTTGATCACATAATCCAAGAGTTTACAATAACATTTTTTACATGGCCATCCCACCCATTGGTGGATTTTGATTCATCATGTCTAGGATAACTTAAAAAACCAATCCTAATACAAAACTTTGACATAGCCAAACAATTCAAATCTCTGCCCACTATTCTTGAAGATGGTTTAACCCTTCTAGTGGAAGACACAATAGAGGTAAACATAGGGTTTTTAGATGACCCAAAGTAGATTAAATTAGGTTCATCCCTCACTTAGGATGAGTGTGAAGTCTTACAACCCTATTGATGAAATTTGAATATATATTTGCATGAGACTACTCTAACATTCCTGGTTTAGCCCCACCTTAGTTGTTCACCACCTTGTGGTACATCCTAATGCCAAAACAGTGAAACAAAAGCTACATAAATTGCACCCTCACATTGTTGTATTGGTAAATAAAGATTTGGAGAAGCTATTGTAAGTGAGATGTATCAAGCCAATCAACTATTTTGAATGGATTTCTAATGTTGTACCTATCAGTAAAAAGTCAAAAAGAATCAAAATTTGCATTGATTTTATGGATATTAACAAATATTTCCCAATGACTTTCCATTACCAAACATTGACATGATTGTTGACTCCACTATGGGTTATGAGATTATTTCACTAATGGATGGATTTTTAGGTTACAATCAGATTCAATTATCACCAAAAGATCAACACAAGACAACATTCACCACTCCATGGGGAACATTCTATTATTAGGTTATGCCATTTGGTATTAAGAACATAGGGGCCACTTATCAAAGATCCATGACAATCATATTTCATGATATGATACATGAAATTGTTGAAGATTATGTTGATGAGATACTAGGTAAATCAAAGACCAGGGCCAATCATCCAGTGACATTAAGGAGGATATTTGAGTAACTACATAAATACAAAGTTAGACTCAACCCTAAGAAATGTGTTTTTGGTGTCACATTAGGCAAATTAATTGGCTTCATTATGTCTCATAGGGGCATAGAATTCAATCCATCCAAAGTACAAGCCATAACATAAATGCCACCACCAACCAATCTAAAATAGCTCCATAGTTCACAGGGTGAGATCCAATCCAACAGATGCTTCATAGCTCAATTGGTTGATAAGTGCCATACATTTACACACCTTTTCAAGAAGGGTGTAAGATTTATTTGGGATGATGATTATTAGAAATATTTTCAATAACTAACAAAATATCTTTTAGATCCATTAGTTTTATTACCTTCTATGCTAGGAAAACTATTCTTATTATATCTATCAGCTATTGATAATGCCCTGGAGGCAATTCTATTTCAACATGATGATAATTGAAAAGATCATGTAGTAGACTATCTAAGTTTTACATTGGTAACAAATGAACATAATTATACATTGATAGAAAAAACTTGTTTAGATATTATCTTTGCATCTTAGAAATTATGACATTACATGTTGAAAAATAAGACCATGGCCATTTCAAAAGTATATCCACTATCTAAAATAACTTCACAAGGTTGTATGACCAAATGGATCATGCTCCTCAATGTGTTTGATATAGAGTATGTAAACCAAAAATCTATTAAGGGGAAAGTTCTTGTAGGTCAACTTGTCGAATTACCCCTTACAGATATAAAGACACTTACATTTGAATTTCCTAATGAATCCATCATGACCATCATTGAATAACCAATTAAGGAGAAGCATTGGAAGCTATATTTTTATGGTTCATTCACAACACATGGATCGAAGGTAGGCCTTTTGTTCACAACACCACAAGGGGGTCTAATCCCTAAGTCATTTAGAATCAACTTTACTTGTACCAATAACATCACCGAATGTGAAGCACTTATGGTATGGATTTGATAATTATTAAAATGGAACATACATCATCTAAAGGTTTATGGTGATTCATAGTTAATCATCAATTAGGTTACATACCACATTCAAGCTAAAGATGACAAGCTAATTCCATATAAAGCCATGGTCGACACTCTCAATCAATAGATTGATGACATCTAGTTTGAAAATATACCAAGGGTAGGTAATAGAATAATAGATACCATGTCTACCATTAGGTCACTCATTTGACATATAGACATAGAAAAAGACTATCAATTTCTTGTTGAAAATTTGTTAGTGCTAGTTCATGAGCCATCAATCATTACAATGATCTATGATATTTTTGGTCCTAGCTCTACTTGGTATTCTAACCTAATGTAGACACCAAAATTGTGTCTAACCCTTGTCGTCCTCCCCTTAACCCCCATTTTATTCTCCCATGCCTATTTAACCCCTGTCGATCATTTTCCCATGAGCCTTGACCCTGGCAACATGTAAAAATGAGTAAAAAGCTAAAGTTAGCCTCTGTCCCCATTATGCATCTGTCAACGTTGGTCACTACTTGGCCAACGTCGCCGACGTCGGTCACTACTCGGCCGATGTCGGTGGTCCTGCTGGCATCGGTTATCCTTAACACTGTGTTCTCAACCTGAGTGCAAGATCTGTTATCCGTTATCTATTATCTGTTATTCGTTATTCGATTGCCAATCAGTTTCTTGATCGGTTATCAGACCTTCTTTCAAAACATTCTTTCATTTGACTTTCAGAACAATCAGCAAACTTTTCATTCAAACGATTAGCCAACTTTTGCATTCAATCAATTTGCAATCAATCTCTCATATTTCTCTCTCCAGTACAGGTATTCTACTTCAGTCATCTCGCTAGAGGTTTGCTACATCAAACTTTTGCAACACACTGACAACATCAATTATGTCTCCTACTCTATCTTCAGCATGTAACAGGTAAGCATTTGTTTTATGCTTTTTATTTTGTTCTCTGGTTATTGTTTTTAATTGATATCCCCACCCTAATTTAGATTCAGACCACAGACCCGACCTTACTTCCTCCCGTATCACCTCTATCCACCCTTTTCAGAATATACAATCTGTAACTCTACCCAGATTTTTGCACAAACCCCCAAACAATCCCTCTGACTCCGAAACTGGCTCCCTAGCCCTCAGACGAAACTTTAGACCCTTCTGCAATCCTAAAACCCTTTCTAGACCTGACCAGACCCCATCCAAAAACTGCTGCCCCAACTGACGCCGGTCATTACCCTTACTGATGTCGGCACTTTAACCGACGTCGGCTCCCTTACTTGACCAATGCCGGCACAGAGACCGACACCCGCGACTGTGCAGAGCAATTTGCTGCATATCAGGTATGCATTTTGCTTTTTGTCTTTTATTTCTTTCATTCTATCTTTCACTATTTCTATTTCTGTCAAATATTCTATTTTCAAACTGTGGGTTGACATCCCTTAAGGAAGTCTTCATACTTCTGGGATCAAGCTTTCACTTGGCAACCCACCATCTCCTCATCTAACATTTTTCATGTTTTAGTCTCTTTTTCTTTGTAGGTGTCATTCCTCCATAGCCAAAGAGGAGTACCTTCCAACGTCTGATTTCAGTGCGCACGACTACATCTGGGTATCTTCTAACCCTAGACCATCTCTTAGTTTCTTATTTCTCTTTTGAATGTGAAAGTGAATCTAGCATAAAAACATTCTGGCATGCCTGGTGGGATCCTAGGGCCTTCCTTGGGTTCTTTCTTTCTTTCATTCATATAGGTGCATTAGGTTCCTTCCTTTTCACCTCTTTCATCTCTTCTAAATGACACCATCAGCAGGACTAAAAAGAACTTTTCTTTTCTTTCTTGCACTTCTAGACTAGCCAAAATCATATTCTTCAACCCTTTCTCAACTTGTTTTCATTCCAACTTCACATTTTGACTTGGGCTTAAAACACGTTGCATTGCATTTCTTCTTGCTTGCATTTCTTAGTCCACACCTAGTAATTAATAACCGCATATTGAATTAATCTAGTCCACTTTATGTTACACAACCAAACCACTTGCACTAAAACAAACATCTTAACTTACCTGAGACAAGGCCCGACTGGGATTTCATCCCCCAGCGGATACCTTACCCGTCCCAGTGATCTTACTTGGATTTCATCACCAAGGGGAAAGCCCACTCTATTCTCTGGCAGAGTCTAATCTCTAGGGGAAGTATATTTTGGCTAAGCGAGACAAGCTTATCACTAGACTCGTGAAGTGAGGGGAGCTTGCTCCTTAGCACTAGGCCATGTACGAAACCTAACATAGACTTCTTGAGCACCATAACTAACCCAAAACCATCCATAGACTACTTCTTCTAGGACCTGACTCAAAAGTCAATCTTCCTCACACATTCTAAGGTATAAGCCACCAAGATCTTAATAATTTATTCCTAGGGATTTAACATTTAGGGTTTGCTTGTGTTCTTCATCTTTTCTATTCTTATCTACTTGTTTGAGCTTGTGAGGACGTTCTTTCTCGCCTTGAATGGTTTTGACTCACAGTCAAACCATGACTCTTCTTGACCAAGTGAGACATCAACCGCTTTCACCTTCCCCGTCCATAACCAATGCCCTAATGGAGTTCCACCCAGAGACTGAAAGAACTCCTACAGGACCGACCCTGACTCAGACCCCCATCATCCCTGAAGGGGACCAAGATTTCAAAAGATTCTTGGACCTCAATGTCACAGCCCTCCAAAACTATCTCGTAAGGAACCCAACGCGAGACCTTTCAGGTGAAGTGGCAGTGACATCGACACCACCCACTACCCAGCCTTTTGCCTCAACCATTAACCTGACCATGGCCAATACGCAAAGTTTGGCCTCCTCATCTATTTTTAGACCAACCTCCATCAAGGTTCCATTACCCCCTCAACCACATGCAATTCAACCAAGTTCTACATCATACCAGAACTTGATTGTCTCGACCCCTCACACTCTTGCGCCCATAAATGTAGGAGTGTCTACCTCCCTTTCTACCAGTGCCATCACGCAACCACCTTTGGTGGTATCCAGTCAACTTATGCCTTCTACTTTCATGACCTAACCACCTTTGGCCTCCACTTCTATCCCTATGACTAGTTACACATATGTTGCACCCCTGCAAGCACAATTGACTATGTCGTACACCTCTTCTAGCACCTTTCAGATGCCCTACAACCTAGGGGGTGCCCCACCCACCAATCCGTCAGTAGACATCATCAAAATGCTGATGGATAAAATGTCCAATCTTGAGACCTCTATTTTTGTTTCACGCAATGCCCTCTCATAGGAGCAAATTTGCAATGAACCCATTCATCCTTCTATCCCGATCTGACCTTACCCCAACCAATGGGAACTTTCTAAATGTACTCACTTCCAGATTAAGGAAGACCCACAACAACATCTACGGGCATTCAGACATGCCTGCTATCTCATAGCGCATGATGATACGTTATTGTTATGCACGTTCCTTATGTCCCTTTTTGGCCCCGCCCTTGATTGGTATAGCTCTCTTACCAGACATTCTATCTTTTCATTCACTCAACTCACCCAATTATTCCTTGACCATTTCTCAATCAACATCACCAAACAAGTCTCAATCATAGACCTCTACTCCATCAGGCAATTTGATGACAAATTTGTAGTCGATTTTGTTGCCCATTGGAGAGGCTTGATTAACCAGCTCTCCTTCTCCTTGCCTCAATTCAAGCTCATCGAGCTCTTTTCTCGAGCATGTGCCAGCCACATCTCTTTTGTGGATTCAGACATTCCATACTTTTGACGAAGCTTTCACCATGGCTCGAAAGCTTGAACTCTGCACCATTGAAGAGGATAAGGTCAAATTGCGTAATACCAATGCAAAAACCAATGACCCTTCTTCTTCCAGACCTTCTTCTTCTACCAACTCCAAACCCAAAGGAGTGGCCAATACTGTGGTCATCAAATCATCATCCTTGACAACAACTAATCAATCCTAACCTTCAACCTCTCAAAGCATCACCAAACAATTCCAACAACGGTACATCCAGCATTTATACACTCCACTTGGAGAATCATACGCTTCTATTTTGGAAAAACTTGTCAAACAGGGGGTCCTCAATCTCCCTCCAATCTAACCACCTCAATTTGACCTTTCAAAAGCCCTCCCTGCATGATATAGAGAGGCTGACTTCTATCACTTTCATCGCATCCAAGGCCATGACATCAACAATTGCCGAACCTTCAAGAACATCATCCAAGACATGATCGACAAGGGGGGTCTTATTTTAGATAACCCAAATGCCCCACCTAACCAACACATTGACATCTTCAAACAACCATTCCCAAACCACCCTCCTACCCAAAATAATGTCTAGACCTTGATCAATAGCTCCCACGAGCATGACATACACACGGTCAACATGGTTTTGCCTCTTGTCCCTGACCAACCTCCATCATAGGTAGAAGAGCCATCTTCTCCCATTTGTCTTTCACAAGTAGAAGAGCCATCTTCTCTCATTTGTCTTCTATAGGTAGAAGAATCTTCTTCTCCTATT
Organism: Torreya grandis; assembly: GCA_037957365.1. NCBI lineage: Eukaryota > Viridiplantae > Streptophyta > Pinopsida > Cupressales > Taxaceae > Torreya > Torreya grandis. The sequence goes on along the minus strand of JARHVA010006185.1, from coordinate 719,116 downwards.
AGTCCTCCATTGACCTCTCCCATATTGGAGGACGCCTTGACCACATAACACCAGCTACCTCGCCTTCATCCTTCTTATCATCCATAGATGATCATACCTTTTCGACTCCTCAACCACACACAAAAGCCATGACTACTCTGGTGCTCTTTCCACTTAAAGAGCCCACATCTTCAATCCCTTCTCCATCGAGAGAAGAACCGTCCATATCTAAGCCCAAACCCGCGCAGGCGTCCATCATGCCCAAAGAGATTAAACCTCTTGATTTTTTCCCCACATCTAACCTCGCCTCGCACAAAGGTGGCCCTCAACCCAAACCAAAGAAGGCCACTAAACCACACCAGAGGCCTCCTCCCCCACCTTTGTCATTACCCTCAATCTTGGGCCTACATCCATCCACTTTAATAGGGGTGCTGCCCACTCCCATACTTCACAGAGACAAGTCGCCTCCATTACTCTATCAACCCATCAGACATATATCTCCTCCAATCCATCGACCAACACCTCTTATGCCTCTCAAACCAAAGTCACCAACCCTCACTGCAACAAAACATCCAGACCCATTAGCAGGTTCTTATGCCTTGCTATTACAGCAATTATTGTAGTCCTCTCACATCTATCTCCCGCCTCTTAAACCATACCAATCTCTCAAACCAAAACCACCCTGGTTCGACGACACTCAGATTTGTGCATATCATCACATGCCTGGGCATGACACTGAGCATTGTTGTGCCCTCAAGGTCATCATTCACCAATGTCTGGGGAATGACACCCTTCTTCTCGACCACATCATCAATAAAACTTCAACACTGTCCCACTCATCAACTCTCAAATCAAGACCATCTTGGTTTGACAACTCTAAATTCTACCACTATCATCACACTCTGGGACATGACACTGAGCATTGTTGTGCCCTCAAAGCTATCACTCATCAACACCAAAAAAAGGATACCCTTCTCATCAAGGATCCTCTTGACCACCTCTTCAACAAATCATCAACACTGACCCATGCTTCTCAAATCTCATCACCTAAATCAGGATCTCTATGCCAGCCTATGGTCCCTTTGCCACCTTTGACCCCATTATTTGACATTAACACGATCCATCTGACCACTAAGCCTCAACCGACCTTGACCAATCTATCCAACATTCTCCCTAAGTGACTGGGGGAATCCAACCTTATCCTGACCTTGACCAAACATTCAACCAAGCCTTTAACCAAATATTCGACCAACTTTGAGCAGACATTCGACCAAATGTCATGTCCCCTTTTCAGTTGACATGTTCTAAGTTCATGGTTAGCCTATTATGCAACCCTCGTAGGCTGATAGGATGGTTAGAGGGTCTTGATGGAGATTGGGATGGCTTTATTTAGCAGAAGTTTTCCAGTTGGCTTTCGTTTGGGCTCGTTTGGACATGTATTGAGGGAGATATTAATATTTGATTGATTTAATCAAATATTAATTATTTAGCCTATTTTTAATTAGAAACCCTAATTCTAATTTAAGAAACCCTAATTAGGGCAAGCATATCTTTTGAGGGTATAAGGGTTTCTCATGGAGGCCATTATTGATTAGCCATTGATTATTGATTATTGATATTGAAGAAATTCTTCTGTGAAGACTGAGCCAAGGGTTCCAGGATTCCATTGCAGTGGAGAACGTCAACTCTTCATTATGTGTGATTTAGAGGCTATGAGATATCAACTGATTTATTGCCAAATTGAGAGATAGCTTCATACAGAAGTTATCATAGAGGTACAGATTTGAGAGATTACTTCACACAGAAGTTATCACAGTGTTTCAGGGATTTTGAGAGATAACTTCACACAGAAGTTATCACAGTAATTCAGGTATTTATTTTATTAGTTATTATTCAATAAATTATATAGATAGAGATATTATGTATTAGAATAGTATATCTTCAGATCAGGGGTGAAGATAGACAGGTTGTGCTTATTCAACAGCCGTACGAAGTTCGTACAGGTCCGTACAAATCCAGGCAGAGACCAACCACAACAAAAAGAGAGTCCCAGTGACCAACATCGGTCGACTAGAGACTGACATCGGTAGTGAAGGGCTGACAGAGACTGATGCTGGCAGTATTTTGACCGATGTCAGCGACTGTGTGTTCGACACAGTAAGCTGAGACATACAAATTTGCAAAAGTTAAATCAGGGTTTTAAGGTTGTATCTGAATATTGTTTTTATGCATGATGGTGGACATCTATTGTAACCATCTAGACAATATTAAGATTAGTGATTTTCCAGTTAAGAGATTTACTATGGTTTCTTGTTATTTGAATTTATTCTACAAATTCGTATCTTTGTTTAGAGCTTTTGTGTTTCAATATTCCCTATTTGAAGGGGATATCACAGTGGTATCAGAGCTTTTTATTGCTATATATCAGAGTTGTGTAGAGACAAAAGGAGCCCCTAAGTAAGGGACATCATAGTGGTATCATAGCTAAATCCTGCCAGCCTGAGGGTCTATAGATCTTATGCAGCCATAAGAGTTAGGACCACACAGGTATAACACACGCAGTAGAGCCTTCCTTGAAGGTACCCAATTATTAGAATAGCAGCGGATTATCATGAGTGACAGACGTGAGGGCAGCCCACCCAGGGGCCACAGGTATGATGCTGATCAAGACACCAGAGACTTTCACCGTGCTATGATGACAAGCCAACAGCAGATGAATCAGACACTACAGGCACTTATGACTATGATAAGGGAGATAAACACCCCTAATGGACAGAATAGGGACCAAAGAGATGACAGGAGTGCTATGATTAATCAGAGACCACAGTAGACTCACTCCAGAATAGCTGATAGACCTACACGTCCTACATTTGTTCAAGAAGAACCAGAGGCACCAAAAGAGGAGGAGGTAGGGAATTCCCCATTTGCAGATGTTTACATGGTTGCAAATGATGAGTGGGACTTATTACCTCCTCATGTTCAAGAGAGGACATCCTTTGACCATTTTGATAATCTGAGGAGAGAGCACTACAGATTGGTTAGACAGGACAGGAGGCCTAGAGTTCAATTTAGTGAGCTGAAGAAGGCTACTAGTAAGCTTTCTTTGACTACTTTTGATGGCAGCGGCAAAATGACAGCTCAAGCTTGGGTTCATAAGCTTGACACCTTTTTGGCATTGAGACCAATGTCAGAGATAGAGGCCATCAAATACACCACTTTGCACTTGGATGGAGTAGCACATGATTGGTGGTACCATGGTATGGTAACACTTCAGCATAACCAGGTAACAGAGTACCAGGACTTTGTGGATAGATTGGTTGAGCGGTTTGATAGGAAAGATCCCAAGGTTTACTTTTGAGATCTGGCATAGTTGAGACAAATAGTAACCTGGAGTCCTTCATTGGTGAGTTTTAGAGATTGGCAGTCATGGTGCCCAATATTTGAGAGCGTAGATTGGTAGTTCTCTTCATAGAGGGATTGACAGAGCCATTGAGAGGTTGGATCAAAGCCTTTGATCCTCTTTCATTATAGGTAGCGATGAAGAAGGCACATAGTATAGAGATGGCAGCCCCATCCCATAAATTTAACTCTAAAGGTACTTCTTCATCTAGAGACCATAAGTGCTCCAACGCATATACAAAGAGACTGGATTTTAACATAGATAAATTCGGGGTTAAAAATGATTCAAAGGCCAATCTAGCAGCACCACCTTTGGATCATGAGGTGCTTAATGATCTACATAGGAAGAAGCTTTGCTTCTACTACAAAGGTCCATATGATATCCATCACGATTGTCCTTTGAGGCCTAAGGGTAAGGCAAATCGTGTGATGTGGGCATATTATGAGGATTCAGCTTCTGAGGATTTTGAAAAGCAGAATAGTTCTGAGGGGGCAGAGGCAGAGGCTTCAGGGCCTAAGGCAAAGGTAGAGTTAGAGCTTCACATACAAGAGGCACGCATATCCAGTATTCAGTCAGATGAGTCATTCAGACTCCGTGGAGTTTTGGCGGGGCAGAAGGTTATCACCCTTCTTGATATAAGAGCCACACATAATTTCATAGATGCTAGATTTGTGGAAAAGCATGGACTCACTACCGTAGATTTTGAGGGCATCATAGTTAAGGTAGCTGATGGTCACACTCTTAAGTGTGAGCGTATGATTAGAGACCTCCCATTGCACTTGAACAACTATGAGTTCAAGGCTGATTATTATGTGGTAAACATGGGGGATATAGACTTAGTCTTGGGTATGAAGTGGCTTCATTCATATGAGGAAGTTACTCTTCATCTCAAGGACATAGAGGTTCTCTTTAATGTTGATGTGAAGACACATATTCTTAAGGTAATACGGGGCAGCAGCTTCAGATATATGTTTTTTCATCGGATGGGGGTACCTATACCACATGACATGATAGAGGGCGATGGCGAGTGCAAATTGGCACCAACACAAGAGAGGTATGAGGATGTGCTTGATCTTGAGGTGAGTTCAGTTCAGAAGTTGTCACATGTGGTGGGGACTCAACTTTTTATTATAGTTGGGTCACAGGTTGATGTTGATATGACTATTTCTAGCTCTCACAATCCAGTTTTAGATATTACCCAGGTAAGGAGTTTGCTTGCTGATTTTCATTTATGGATTGGATGTTGGGGTGCTTATCTTAGTACTAGAGGTGATGTGATGCCATTACATGAGAGTGGGGATGGACATGGCATGGGGTTAATTGACAGTGGTGGAGATCATAACTACATTTGGGATCCAGGTGGATTGTTTGATTTGTCATTCAGCGATTGCTTGAGGGCAAGCAATTCTAAGAGGGGCAAATTGTCATGTCCCCTTTTCAGTTGACATGTTTTGAGTTCATGGTTAGCCTATTATGTGACCCTCATAGGCTGATAGGATGGTTAGAGGGTCTTGATGGAGATTGGGGTGGCTTCGTTTAGTAGAAGTTTTCCAGTTGGCTTTCATTTGGGCTCATTTGGACATGTATTGAGGGAGATATTAATATTTGATTGATTTAATCAAATATTAATTATTTAGCCTATTTTTAATTAGAAACCCTAATTCTAATTTAAGAAACCCTAATTAGGGCAAGCATATTTTTTGAGGGTATAAGGGTTTCTCATGGAGGCCATTATTGATTAGCCATTGATTATTGATTATTGATATTGAAGAAATTATTCTGTGAAGACTGAGCCAAGGGTTCCAGGATTCCATTGCAGTGGAGAACGTCAACTCTTCATTGTGTGTGATTTAGAGGTTGTGAGATATCAGCTGATTTATTGCCAAATTGAGAGATAGCTTCATATAGAAGTTATCACAGAGGTACAGATTTGAGAGATAACTTCACACAGAAGTTATCACAGTGTTTTAGGGATTTTGAGAGATAACTTCACACAGAAGTTATCACAGTAATTCAAGTATTTATTTTATTAGTTGTTATTCAATAAATTATATAGATAGAGATATTCTGTATTATAATAGTATATCTTCAGATCAAGGGTGAAGACAGACAGGTTGTGCTTATTCAGCGTTCGTACGAAGTCTGTATAGGTCCGTATAGATCCAGGCAGAGACTGACCACGACAGAAAGAGAGTCCCAGTGACCGACATCAGTCGACTGGAGACCGATGTCAGCAGTGAAGGGCCGATAGAGACTGATGCCGATAGTATTTCGACTAACGTCGGTGACTGTGTGTTCGACACAGTAAGCTGAGACACAGATTCAAGCTCAATTGCCAGATTTGCAAAAGTTAAATCAGGGTTTTAAGGCTATATCTGAATATTGCTTTTATGCATGATGATGGACATCTATTGTAACCATCTGGACAATATTAAGATTAGTGATTTTCCAGTTAAGAGATTTAATGTGGTTTCTTGTTATTTGAATTTATTCTACAAATTTGTATCTTTGTTCAGAGCTTTTGTGTTTCTATATTCCCTGTTTGAAGGGGATATCATAGTGGTATCAGAGTTTTTTATTGTTATATATCAGAGTTGTGTAGAGACAAAAGGATCCCCTAAGTAAGGGACATCACACCAAACCTTGACCAAGTCTCGACCAACCATTAATCAACCTTCCTATCATAACCTCGACCACACATAGTCCAATCATCAATCAACCTTCCTATCATAACCCTGACCAGCAGCAACCAAACCTCGACCAAACTTCAATCATCAAACATCAACCAACCAAGCACCTATCACTTCTTCAAACCATCATCAATCAGCACGTGACCAATATGGAGCAAAGTAAACGAGGCAAGTTTGCCCCTAATTGGCTTAGACCTTTCATTATCACGCACAAGTATGGATCAGGGACGTATCGTTTGTCTTCTCTCGATGGACGACCAGAACTTGAGCCTCTTAATGCGTTGCATCTGTGACCATTCTACTATTAGTTGAATACTCATCCACTTGACATTTACCTTGAGCTCATCCCTTGAGCAATCCCCATCCTTTTAGTCCTCATTCCTTTCAACCCTACTCCCCTTAACAAATCCTATATACCCCTTTTATACAGTATGGATGCTTTGTCCTAATAAAAGGGAGCCCTTGACCTTTTATAATCTTGTCCATGACTCACATTTTTGTCAAAACAAATAAAGATGTCAAAATATCCAAGGTCACCAAATTAGAATCAAAAGGCAGACTGCTCCCTCAAAGGATAGTTGTATTATCATTGTTATAGCTAATAGACTGCTCCCTCGAAGGATAGCTATTCAAAGCCCTTATATATAAAGCAAAATATAGACCACTCCCTCGAAGGATGGCTATGACTAACTCTTGCTACAAACAACAATCTTTCTTAGAAGCTTCCCACATTGATCAGCTTCACAAATGACCACCAATCAAATGACATCTCTATGCAGACTTCCCACATTGATCAGTCTGCACCCAAAAAAAAAATCATGGACTTGGCTTGTAGTTGTCTTAGGGTCTCCTATAAAAAAGGGCAAAGTTATCTCTGCTCTAAAATGGGTTACCCTACCCTCTTCCTATCACCTGCTCAAGGGACTTCGAGCTCACTTTAATGTCAAAGTGATTTGATTACCTCTCTAACACAACCTATGGTCAACAACGTCATGCATGAATGGGGCTCTTGGTTCTAATAACCCATATCTATGCTGTCATTCTGGTCCTTGTCAATGAAAGAATAATTTGCCTTTCACTTTTTCTCTACACTTTGGTCACATCCACTCATTTGACATTTATCCAAACCAAACCAACCTCACCATTTTCAGACCATCCAACATCATCATAGTCCATTTCACATAGTTTCTATGGACACCAATACACATGGAAACTATCGACCAGCCTCAATTTATGTTAAGCATAAACCAATACTTGTTGAAGCATAAATAAACCTCAATTCATCTTTAACATACATCCATCACGAATATGGGAAATTGCTAGGGATGAAAGACCCCTCAACCAATGTTGTAGAATACACCATTTGGAAAAGGCTGTAACATCTCTTTCTTCTCATCATTTCGACACATGACCGCACCCATCATCGACCATTTTGTCTCCTAGTTCAAACTACATTGGCCTGAGGCCCTTCACACAAGGGATATGTAGGTAGCACTCAGATCACATAACATCTTCTGAGGTTAGCTCGGCCACATCCTTTCATCCATCCATCCACCTCAACCAATGACCATTAGAGATCATGCCTATCTCCTCCAACTTCGACAACTTCCAAGACAATGTTGCCTTGGTTGTTTTTTGCCTATATGCTACCTCATGACTAGTTAGCAAAATTGTGCACAGACTATATTTTGGACCCTCACAAGTATAGGATCACAAGCCGGTTGATCTGCACTACTTGTGACTTTTTTCATGTTTCTAGGAGCACTTCCTGAGCCTGGGATACATGGAACATGATGACCCATTGGAGCTACAGCTTTGATTGAATAACTCGATCAGCTATGACCACACGCTGGGGCCTGGTTACTTCAATTTTGGCACTCCTCAACCCTTGACCTATGACAATTTGACCTGACCATCTCGTGAAGTGGTATGCACGTAATCACGACTTTTTTAGCATTCACCCTCACCCCTTTTTCATCCACTCTTTGTCAAATCAGCACCTGATTCTCGGTTCCCTTCCCTCGACTCCTACTTTGAGGGGGAATACCTCATCCATAATCAGGGCAATCCACCTCTTATTTTTGTCTTACAGCTCATTCAAACAACCAACAAGATGGAATCAACCTTATCCCACACCTGGGGTAACCAACTCCTATTTTTGTCTTGCAGTTCGTCTAGAACAACCAACAAAACAAAAAGGGGTAAATGTAGACACTGAAATTGTGTCTAACCCTTTTCATCCTCCCCTTAACCCCCATTTTATTCTCCCACACCTATTTAACCCCTGTCAACCATTTTCCCATGAGCCTTGACCCTGGTAGCATGTAAAAATGAGTAGAAAGCTAAAGTTAGTCTCTATCCCCATTCTGCATCTATCGACGTCGGTCACTACTCGGTCGACGTCGCTGACGTTGGTCACTACTCGGCTGACGTTGGTCACTACTCGGCTGACGTTGGTGGTCCTGCTGGCATCAGTTATCCTTAACACTATGTTTTTGACCTGAACACTGGATCCATTATCTGTTATCTATTATTTGTTATTCGATTGCCAATCAGTTTCTTGATCGATTATCGAACCTTCTTTCAAAACATTCTTTCATTCGACTTTCGGAACAATCAGCAAAATTTTCATTCAAACGATTAGCCAACTTTTGCATTCAATCAATTTGCAATCAATCTCTCATATTTCTCTCTCCAGTACAGGTATTCTACTTTAGTCATCTCACTGGAGGTCTGCTACATCAAACTTTTGCAACACACCGACAACATCAATTATGTCTCCTACTCTATCTTCAGCATGTAACAGGTAAGCGTTTGTTCTATGCTTTTTATTTTGTTCTCTAGTTATTGTTTTTAATTGATATCCCCACCCTAATTTAGATTCAGACCACAGACCCAACCTTACTTCCTCCCGTATCACCTCTATCCACCCTTTTCAGAATATACAATCTGTAACTCTACCCAGATTTTTGTACAAACCCCCAAACAATCCCTCTAACTCCCAAACCAGCTCCCTAACCCTTAGACAAAATTTTAGACCCTTCTGCAATCCTAAAACCCTGTCTAGACCTGACCAGACCCCATCCAAAAACTGCTGCCCTGACCGATGCCGGTCATTACCCTTACTGATGTTGGCACTTTAACCGATGTTGGCTCCCTTACTTGACCGATGCCGGCATAGAGACCGACATCGGTGACTGTGTAGAGCAATTTGCTACATATTAGGTACACATTTTGCTTTTTGTCTTTTATTTCTTTCATTCTGTCTTTCACTATTTCTATTTCTGTCAAATATTCTATTTTCAAACAGTGGGTTGACATCCCTTAAGGAAGTCTTCATACTTCTGGGATCAAGCTTTCACTTGGCAACCCACCATCTCCTCATCTAACATTTTTCGTGTTTTAGTCTCTTTTTCTTTGTAGGTGTCATTCCTCCACAGCCAAAGAGGAGTACCTTCCAATGTCTAATTTCGGTGCACATGACTACATCCAGGTATCTTCTAACCCTAGACCATCTCTTAGTTTCTTATTTCTCTTTTGAATGTGAAAGCGAATCTAGCATAGAAATGCCTAAGATGTGATAAATGTCAAAGGTATGCTAATCTAATTTATGCCTCAGGCAAGACTTTGAAACCAATGATAACACCATGGTTATTCTCTACATGGGTCCTCGATCTCACTAGGAAGATAAACCCAACCTCATCAGATGACCATAAATATATCCTTACCACCATAGAATATTTCACTAAGTGGGTTGAAGCTATACCCCTCACTTATGTAAGTGGAAAGCAAATTTCCAAATTCATCTTTAACCATCTCATCTACCACTATGATATCCCTTTTGACATTATATATGATAATGGAGGATCATTCAAATATAAGGATGTCAAAAATCTATATGCCAAATACAAGATCAAATAAAAAGATTCCATGGCATATTACCCTCAAGGTAATGGTAAGGTTAAAGTATAAAATAAAACCATTATCAATATTCTCAAAATGATTATCAACAATGTCAATCATGATTGGCACCTTCAAATATTTCATGCCCTTTGGGAATCATACCAATCATTGCATGCCAATAGGATCCACTCTATACTCACTTGTTTATCATACTGAATACATTCTTCACATTGAGGTTGAGTTACCTTCATTATGCATCTCACTGAGGCATGTCCTAGATGATGAATACTATTGAGTAGATTATCTATAATAATTAGAGTTATTTGATGAGAAACACAAGGATGTAGTGAAAAATATACAAGCATATCATATTCAAATCTATGGTTATTACAATCAATGCATGAAACATAGACAATTCAATCTTGGTGATCTTATCCTCAAAGACAACCAAAAGAATGCCATGGTGGAAAAGATACATAAAGGCAAGTTCAAGCCCAACTAGGTAAGTACTTTCATCATTATTACTGACTATGGTGTAGGAGTATACAGGTTCACCACACTAGATGGAGATGAACTTGATGTGCCTATGAACATTACATACCTCAATTAGTACTATGCTTGAATGACTTGGTATATTGTCTATGAGGACCATTTCAAGTTATACCATATTATCATTTTTTTATTTATACTATACCATTCTACCATCCTATTAATCTACCATACTAAAAATATACTATCCAATGACTTTGCTTATCACTTATCCATCCTACCATTCTATTTTATCAACTTAACATGTTTTGATCACTCCCTATCTATCTCATTTGACCTTAGTCCATCCATTGGTTTCATGTTCAAAATTAAGAATCATATAAGTTTTAGTAGTTGTTTCAAGAATTCTAAATAGAGGTAGTATTTTGGAGTAATATAATAGAAGTTTTGGTAGTTGCACTTTCATTTATTATTTTGTTCTTATATCAAGTTTGTTTATGTGAACCTAATTATATTTTTCTACAGGGGTAAATCAGTGTCTCACCAATCTTGCTACTAATTATAACTGCCTATGGGAAAATTATTATCATTGTTCTAATTAGTTTTACCCTATTTATAAATTCCTATGGGAAAAATATGGGTAACATTTTTTTATTGTGCCTTGACATACCAACTAGCCATTCATATGCCTTACTATGCCACTGTGGCAAATTTTCTTGTTTTGTTTGAATTGGATGCTATACCAGTCAAATTCCTCCATTGAAAGGTGGAAATACTATGAATTGGGGCCATTTTGGGACTATGTGGGTCATGCTCAATACTTGTTAAGGTCATATCAGTCCCCATTTTCCATCATGCTCTCACCATTTTATGAGCATCCATTTTAAGTTAGCCACACTCTCATCATTTTACAAGCTTAGACCATTTAGTGTCTTATAATTATTGATCGAGTTGAGATACTATAAAATTATAAAAATATTTTTAAAATCATTTAAAAAACCAAAAACATTAACCACTTCTTTGCCTTAAGGATTCTGAGAACCCTCACTAAGTCACAAGAAATCACTTATCACTTAGTTTACCCATCCTTTTTGGCCTTTTATCCTATGATCTCACCATTTTGAGAGTTCATTCATATTATTATATCAAATCCATCATGTTTGTTTTTTATGTCAACATTTTCTTCTATCCCATTTCCTAGGAGAACTAAATTTGGCTTGAAGTTTTTGTTAGATAGATCATCCATAAAACTATGTAGGCAACGTCCACTTGCCTAGTTCATATGGAGACAACTCAACCACCCCCTTCCTATTCTTCTATTCCCCCATCATATTTGTTTTTTAAGTTATCACCTATTTTATAGGGGCAATATTCATCATCTTATTTGTGTCATGTTATTTGTACTAACATTGGGACTAGTTGTTTGTTTCTTTATTTGTTTGTGTGCCTATTTATTTATTTTTAGTACTATTGCCTTGATTTAGTCTACCTACATTCATTGGGTGATTCCTTGTGAATTAATTCTTGAATACATCCATAATCATACATCTAAATTGTCATCATGGTTTTTATCATTGGTGTATTATTTTCCATTGAGTATTGGATCATGGGAGTCAATTTTTATGCATATTTAGGCTAAGTTCTCATGGTGTTCTATCATGATGCTTACCGATAAGTTATATAAAAAAATCAACTTTGATAAGTCTACACCATCAATGTATCATCAACATCTCCTCAACACTAGCATTAGCAACAATCCTGATCCAATCCTGATCATATCCTAAACAATGTAATTAAACAATGAAATAATTTTAGCCCTTATTAGTTCAAATGAGCATCTCCCTACTAGCAAGTTGTCCCAATTCATCTTTATCCTCTATATCAATTTGTCATCATCCTAATTTCAATAATTATCCATCAATATTATTTTCCATAATTTGGGTACAATACTTATAACCATCATTGGGCAAACCATTGTACACCATCCCACTTGCATTCTCAATGATTCTAAATGCCTTTGGGAAAATAATTCACTTTCTTCTACCCACCTGGGTCATGTTTTTATCCTATTTTATATCCTAACCAGGGTAGCTCCATATTCTCAATGATTATAACTACCTTTGAGAAAATTATTGTGTTATCATACCATGTTTGCCACTATCAAGGTACACTGCTTATAACTACCTTTGGGAAAACCATTGTACACCATCCTAGTTACATTCTTAGTGATTTTTACCAACATTGGCCAAATCATTGTGTTATCACCCCATCATTTTATTGTGTTTGGTCCTCTCATTTCCTCTTCCAAGGGACCATTTGCCAACCCCTTTTTAACTGCTCCCTTAAGTGGACACCCTACAATTCATCCATTATCATTGAAGTTGTAAGCACATAGAACATTTTATTCTTTTAAAATATGTTGTTGTGCTTATGGTTTGAAACATCTTCCTTAATAGGGGTAAATTATAGACATCTAAAATTAGCCACTAATGGCTTTTTACCTGTCTTTAGACCAATTCTTACCAATCATTAAACATCTATCCTAAAAAATTATAAACATCTCAAATTTGGCTTCATCACATGTATTAAAATCTATTTTAAAAATCAATTAAATAAAGAAAATGACCAAACCAATTAGATCAAATCTTACACAAATTTTGAAATACCTAAAAGGGATTAATTAACATGCAAATCCTAATCAAATCCTAATTGAATTCATCCATGAGCAATTAAAGCAATTATCAAAAAGGGAAATTCAAAAATCAATTAATATCCTAGGGTTTCATCATCACCTTTTATGAGTTGTCATTTTTGGAAAATATCCCACCCATGTTTATTCCATGCTAATCATGACCATTTGACACATTTTAACCCTACTAGGATTAACTAATCCAAACAAGGTTAGGATTTAACTCATTCCAAGTCATTTCAAAGCCTATAAAATCAAGCCTAGATATCTTCATTTGGAGAGCTTGGAACACAGTAAGGTTATAATGCAATATTTGATTTATGAATCAAATTCATAGTGTTATAATGCCAAAATTGAGCCAAGCCAAAGACATTTTCAAGAAACATCAAGCAAAATCCAAGCTATAACCATGGTGATAAGAGGATATGGAGATTAAAAAAACCCATTGATTAAGACTTCTTGATCACAATCTAAGAAAGCCAATGAACACATCATTTGGATCATTCAATGAAGGTAAGGAAAAATTGTAAGTTTTTGTACATTTTATTTGAGCTTTGTCATTTGTTGTTTATTCACCAAGATCCCCTTATGATCTAAGCATGGAGATGTTAAATTTTTTTAGTGTGTTTATTTTGATTTTGATACTAAAACTTTATATAAACTTCTCTCCATAATCAAATTCCTATCATCACAACCACCACTTGAACCCCTTCTCAAAACATTGTTCACAATAGGCCTATGCATACCTAGAAAATATGTCTTGAATAACTAAACTATAAACATAATTTTGTAAGAAAAGCATGAAAATAAATCAAATATAAATAATATAAATGAACTTAGGTTCATCACTATATGATTTATACTTCACAACTCAAATCAAAAAGACTCAAACCCTTCTTTGCAAGTATCCCACTCAGAACTACCAACTAGCCTCAAAATATAGTCATGGAAACATGAACTTAAAACACCTAAATTAACACACTTAAGAACTTAAAATGAATGAAAATTATCCTAAAAAATCTTTATAATAACCTCCAACAAAAATATCATAATCTCTTTTGGTAACTATTGGTCTTGCAGATCAATTTATTGACCTTCTCTCTCTTAAACCTCACTTAGCCAAACAAACCATTTTAGATTCAATGTTCCAACCTCTTAAATTGAATTAAAAGATTATGAAAATAATGTATAGGTAATTAAATTCCAAAAAAACTACACAATGTGTATTACATACTTTAACTTAGGTAAAATATCCTCCAACTCATCACTATAACTTACTTAACCAGATCTACTAGTTTACCTTCAAACATAGTCATGGTGATAATGACCTTCAACACTAGTGTATACACTTTTATAGAATTTTAAAGCATGTGTATAATCTTATGAGATAATTATACCAATATAAAATATAATTATATCATGTTCAAATGGAAATATTGGTCTTGTAGACCAATCTCATAACCTCACTATATACAAACCTCATTGAGCTAGAGAAGTCAACTTGCGAGAAACTTTTCAATCATACTCACTAACATCCAAAACTTATATTCATAATTATCATGTCTTAAAGGTATTAAAAAATGTATCCACAAACTTGGATTCATCCATATTCCATGACAACACATCCCTAATCATCTTCTCACTTATGCCTAGTTTTCTCACTGTTTACACCATTAGGCTTGTTAGCAATAGGTTGTCTTAGATGACCTTTTTATCACACTTAAGGGATATAATATGATAAAAAATCACCATGGACATAAAATATAATTCTCCATCCATTTTTTAACTTTGACTTGGTTAACTCTAAATTCTATAAAGATCTTTGAGAAATAAGGCCTTTTCTGTAGGGTCCACTCACTCATATGATAAACTAGTCATGATTATATGATATTTGGATAGTTTAATAAAACCTAAAATCACTTAAATATCCATAAAAACATTATGATCACTTTAGAACAAGATCTTCAAGACTGGGTCATTGTTTGGGTTCTTTGAGGGTTTAAACCATCTTCCAATCTTAACAACCATTCATAAAGATTAACCCTTTATAACAAAATAATAATAAATATAAATTTAACCTAGGACCCTTAGAAATATACTATGAATATATTAGGTCCTCATGCAGATGCTACACATGCCAATGAATACTTGAAAAACCTTCTTAAGTACACAACTCTTCATCATGTGCACTTGAGAGATCTCAAAACACTTTGTCTTACCTTAACCTTCAAATTTTGACCTATAAATTTAAACACATGCTCAAAATAAATTTAATAACCTTTTTTATTTCTCACCTACTCAAACATGCCTTCAAAACTGATCTTGATACCTCATTAGGCCATGTTCTCACCATCTTGTTTTTCTATAACTAAGTCTTCACACCTTATTATTTCTTGAACTGACCTTAAAACCTATTTTTAAGTTGTCAATACTTCAATTACATGCTCAAAAAACATATCACATGATAAAAAAATTATTTACATCCTTGATAGGTCTTGAAAACACCTCATAGCACCTTATTAGGTCAAGTAGGGTCTAGAATTAGTCTATTTGTAAACTCAGACTTAAGGTCTTACCCATATAGGCTTACCTTGAAGCTATCTTGAGTGATAAAATACCTCATATTCATGATCAATAAACCTTATACATCCTCTTATGCCTTTGTGTATCCATCTCACTAAGTTACCATGCTCACACCTTCTCACAAGGTCTCTTCATGTTATGAATAGTGCCAAGACTATGTTTCTCAAGCACTTGAGTCTTGGCAACTGATCTTGAAATAATATTTGAAGCTTATACACCTTGATAACATGCCAAAAAATATCTTACCATAATAAACCACTACCAAACATCTTCTCACATGCCTAAGACCACTTATATCACCAAGTAACCAAGCCCATGCCTTTACACAAGGTCTTTTTATACCATTACTAAACCATGACAAGACTTCTTAATCTCTTGATAATTGAAAATTGACATTTTAAATACTTATGAAGCTAATTATAATAAACTTACATGATAACATTATTACAAGAAACCTCTTACAATATTATTTTCATTCACTTCATCAAGCATCACTATGCACATTTTCTTATAATCTCTATACAAGGTTTTACATGACACCTTGAAGCCTTGACCTATTCCTTCCACATCATGACCTTAACACAATATAAAACAAGTAGATATAATACACTTGGACCTATACCTTTCTCTCTCATGTCAATCACTACATACCTTTAATGTGTATAAGCTTGTCACAAAATAGACTGCCAATGGCCTTGCTCATATAGAAATCAACCTCATTCATCATGATTACTCACCATGAATATTTACTTGATGCATCATGTGATGAATGAAAAAACACTTTGACATTCATGAAATCATATTGACATCAATGACAACACTATGCCAATAAAATTGTCCTTTATCATTGATGACAAAACATGCTACAGTTTGATCAATATCTTCTCCCCCAAATTGGTCTTTCTCCCCTTTTGACATTAATTATAAAGGGTGTTTATAAAATAAATATTTGATCTTTATACCTTCACTTCTCTTTAGGTCTATAAAACACCTAGTTTACTATCTGCCAAACTTATATCTTATTTAATCACCTTCACCTCACACAACTAGGGCATACTAAGAATATAGACCTTTGATACATGACCTAAAGGTCATATTCAAATTCCTAGAGTAATCACACTCAATGATTACTAGCATAAAACATTTATATAGTCAACACTTTTCCACCATGTCAATCAGGGCCGAATGCAATCAAAGATATTGTTCCAAGGGAAAAATCAGCCCTCCATTCTAAAGAAAATATCACTCGTGTCATGTCTATATGGTATCTCATATTTTTTTCTTGCATAGATCTATCCTTCATGATTTTTAAAACCACCATGGCATAGAATTTATCATGACATCTTCCTCAATCATTCTATCATATAGGTCTATGTTTACATAATTCATTATGATAAACCTCTGTCATAACTTGTCTTTTTCATGATATGCAAACTAAGACTATACAACATTTGCCTTAATCCTCTATGACCTTAAGGTCATCTTGATGCACATAGAACACTCAACTCTCTCTCATAACTATCTCAACAAATAGAATCATGAAACATATCAAAAATCATGATCCCCCTTTGTCTTCATACATTCTTGTCATACAACACCTATCAAATCTTAACAAGCATCCACCATGCTTCCACTTAATCATTAGTGTTTCCATGAAGCCTAATGGAGTCACCCCTTTCATAGTGCACTAAAAAACACAAATTCAGGAGATTCTCATATCTATATCCTCTCACAAGGTTGAATATTATTCAATGTCCTTCTAGGCTTGATTGTTAACTTAGGCTTGACCTTTAACTTGGCCTCTTCATCATTTTTATAAGATGAAAAAGTATACTCTTGACATTTTTTAAATTCTAACTTATGCTTTATAGTATAAAATAACCCACCTTGGTTTATGAGTTAATCATTACTCACCTTATCATCCTTATTCTTCTTAGTTAATGCTTCATTCTTACTACCTTGATCAAACATATGAGAACCAAGACCTCTCTTATCTCTTGACATGTGTCTTGAGAAACCACTATCTATACTCTAAGATTTCATATAATATTCTTCTTTAATATTCAATCTAAAATTACCATCATTCTTTGGTAGACCAACTTTACTATCATGATAAACATTGTCATAATCATAATCCATGTTTATGCTTCTTAGGATCACCTTTAGGTTGTTAAGCCTATCTCAAAGTACCATGATTTTATACCAATTATTGTAAATACAATCATTGAGAGAGGGGGGTGAATTAGTGTTCTTAAAAACTTTACTTTCACTTTAATATATCTTCTAATAATTCATCAAGTAACATTATCATATGAGCAATGTCAACTTATATAGCAACATAGTCATGATAATATACACAAATCAAGTATGAACATCTCATCTTTATGGGAAACCCTCATAGAAAATAAAACCCACTGACCAAAGCTTGGACAAATAGTCCTATAAAATAATGAATCAAATTAAGTTGAGCACTCCCTCAACATGGAGCACCAACCCCAACCTATCAAGCACTAACTTAATAGAGTCTTTAACAAGTACTCCCTTGAATGTAAGCACCAACTCCCTTAGTGACTCAGTACAAATCATCCACCTCTTGACCAATAAATCACTTAAATAAGTAGACTTCTACCTTCCATCTTTGTTCTTATTTTGATATTTAATAGATGATGATTTTGTTTTTTATCTCTTCACACACTTATATCCCTCTCAAAAATTTCCTCTAGGCATCTTCACTTTACTGTGTCTCTTCAAGATTGATTAGGTCATATGACCCAAATATCCATAATATTTTCATCAAATATTGTATCCTAGATAAGGTTGTTAAATCCTTCTCCAAATTTGGGCAACATGGGAATAATTCTAGGTAGGTGGGCTTACCTAAAGTAGTAGTAGACCTCTAGGTTTCAAGGCTAGCTCCTTGAATTTGCCTTGGAAGTGCTTATCACCTACTTAAATGATTTCTTATGGTAAAAGAGATAAATTTTGAATTAAATTAAAATAATATAAGGGGGTGATACACCAAAATTATTTCCACAAGGCCATCACACTTCTTTCACTAAGAAAAAAGACCTATAAACCAGCTTTAAAGTCCTAAGGGGTTTTAACATAAGTGTTTCAATAAAGAGGTGATATGTGTGAGTAAACACAAGGTAAGTGAAATATAGGGTACATTTCACACTCTAAGGACAATTATACACTTAAAAGGAGTCTAACACACTAGATACACTCTATATGACCTATTAGAATAGGAACTCTTGTATAAACATGAGAGCATAAAGAGAAGCAATGATAGAAAATTATCACTTACCATCACCATACATTACTTTAAACACTTATAAAAAATTTAATAAACTAAAAACTAGATTACATTTATCACTCAAAGGCAAAGTAAAACATACATCCCATAGGGATTTTCCATACACGGAGTGGAATTACCCTACAAGAGCCAAAATGGCTACTACTTATAGAATTTGAGAGATGAAAGAGGAGAATGAAGTCCAAGAGTCACTAGAACATGTGTCTAACTGAGAGAAATAGTTAGATATGTAGGATAAATGAATATGTAATATACCATACAAGTTATACTTGGACAAAAGTCCTTGAAAACATGAAAATATTAAAATGTGGCATATGATTCTTCATTTACTTGCCTAAAAACTACCTTCATCATTTGGCCTCCTTAGAATGCTCCACAAAAAAGTAGGGTTAGTTTATATTTTTTAAATATGAGGGAGGGGTTATAAAAAATATAAAACATGCATTGTAGGTGTACCTAATCACTAAAATTCTTATGGACATGACTTATCTTACCTATTGTCATAATCACCCCTCTTTTACTCACCTCTCATATTTGGCACCAAATTTGTCTTCAATTTTCCAATCTAATCCATACATAGGAGTGTGTGACAATTTTAAAGATCATTCATTGCCTTATTTAATTATTAAAACCTTAAAAGGCATCCCACTTATAGTTTTCACCTTCTCATTTGGTAGTCATTCTCTGTTTAGTATGCCAGTTTAGACTGGCTAAGATGAAGGTGTTAGCAAAGGCACTTGTAAGCTTATCTGAAGCATGAAATGGACATTAGGATTTATTATAGGTCCCAATATCTATCACAAAATGAATTGTATCCTTTTAAACTATTCCATATCTTCATAATACATAAAATAGTCATGAAATCCATTTTCTACCTAGTATGTACAAGTAGGTAAAAACTCAGTATGATGTGAATTAACCTTGGTGATTCCTCTGTAAGTTCTAATTACTTATATTCTCATTCTATCTGATATATATCTCTCTTCTTTATTTTCCTAGTTAGGTCACTAACAAGGTTTTAGAGGGTTTAAAGTACTTTTTCCATCTACTGATTGTTCATATAGGTCTAAAATTAAAACCCTAAATAAGTTCCATAAAAAAATTATTAAATACCTTCTTCAATTTTTATCAACTCCCCAAACTTCCATGCTAAGAAACCATGTTGGTGTAAGCTTCCAAACTTGCCTACTCAAGCTCCTATCTTTATTTTTTATAGGTTTCCAAGTTCTCAAGTCAAGAAAAGACTCTATCATGTATTTATTTTCATGATAAAAGTTGTAACACACCTTATATACCCATACAAACATTTTCCAATGAATTATAATGTTCATCTAATACTATAAGTGGTAGTAGACCCCCTTGAGGGTTTTAGGCTTAGTCAAGGCCTAAAGGCTTGAATGTGTTTAGTCCCTTACCACCACCTCTGAGTGGTTGGTCATGACTATGGGGGATTTTTTATTTTTTTCCATGTCTAATACCACTATGGAAACCATCACCCATCATAATTAAGACCCCCAGTACATCTTTTCATCACATACTCCCCAAGTCTACAATTTTCTTATTTCCTAGAGTGCCCTCTCTCTAAGAAATAATAGAGGGTATCTCCTCTATATAAAGAGGAAATTTTAAATTTTGTGGATTTAAATCATGTTTTAGAGACCCTATATATTTAATTTTAGGGTTAGGTTACACTTGTATCACCTCCAAACCTTTTAAAACTCCAAGACAAGCTTTGTGAACACTAGCTATGTGCAAGGTTGGTAATTTGACTACAAGATATATGTTGGGGTACCACATGATCTATTATTTTTTATAAGATAAATTTTAAGTTTTTCCTCATCATATTGAAGATTATTACTAGCATGTGTAACACCCATTCCTCTCAGATACCCTAAAGAACATTCCTCTCTACTTGACTAGGTTAGACTGGCTAAATGTGTGACTTTGTGTTTACTTAAAAGGCATGCATGTAGGGTGTCATTTAGAGTTACACTTAAATTATTGTGCCTTTAAACATATTACAAGTCACCAATTCCTTCACTTTACTATTTGGACCTATCTCTTACCCTAGGTCTAGTTCACATTCAAGCTGCATAACTCCTTGATAGTGGCTTCATGCCCTAGTTGTAGATGATCTCTTTAACAATAAAGGACTCTCGTAGGATGTTTATTTTCATAGTCCACTTGATGATTAGGAATTATTGGGTAATTTTATCTTCATTAAAAAAGTGAATCATACTGATATCCTACCAAGAGCATGAGGGTAGCATTTAACCTATGGTTTTTATCATATTGCCTTTCCTTAAAACTGTAGGTGCATTTTCTTAGTCCTAAAAAGAGATACTATAGATGGTAGTTTACACCAAATATTGAATGAGAATCCATTATATTTTATTATAAGGATTTATATTGTCATTTTTCTACATAAGGAGTCACCTATATGTAGATTATACCTCCACTAGGTGTTGTATCATGATAAGGTCATTTGGACTCCATCACTACAGAGAACATTAGCATTCTATAATGGAAACATTAATAGAATGAGAGGCATTCAACATCATGTTATATCAACCAAATAACTATTTTTCATGCCTAAATTTTTCTTTTTCACCTAAACTACATGATGGAGGAATTATACTAGTTATCACCTCAAAAAGTTTCATCATGAAAAAGATCAAAATAAGGACTGGGTCTCTATTCAAAGGGATTAAGGTAACTTATTCATGAATTATTTTTTTAATAAATACATATAACTATTAAATATGAAATTCACTCCATGACCTCATTGTTTATTGTTATGGTATCTCTATCTCCTCAAGACCTTAAGAAAAGTCTCAAAAACTTAAGATACCTCATATAACTTGTCCATCTCCTTGTTAGGACACTTATAGGTGTATGTGTAGGTCACAAGGGTTATGGAAAACATAGTAAAGATAATGTGAATGGTATATTAAGACCACTCTTATATTTCCACTATGATGTTGTGATTTTTTCCACGTTTCCAAAATGATCAATATATCATACCAGTTTCAACACTAATATTGTAACCCTACAAACCTTTGTGGAGACTTGTAGATGGATATGAAGATGTGACATT
The DNA here is from genome assembly GCA_037957365.1 of Torreya grandis. Lineage (NCBI taxonomy): Eukaryota > Viridiplantae > Streptophyta > Pinopsida > Cupressales > Taxaceae > Torreya > Torreya grandis. The sequence goes on along the minus strand of JARHVA010006185.1, from coordinate 696,970 downwards.
GGGTAGAGAAGTAAATATATATATATGAATATTGAATGATCTTATGGATCATGTTATACCTTATCAACTTCTCTAAATTGATCTTTTTCACCTTGAGTTACTTCAAAAAATATCAAATTCCCTCACTTCACATTGTTACCTCCTGTATGGCACTTGTAGGTGCACGTTAATGTTACAGACCTGAATATGTTAGAGAACTAGATGTCACATGAAAAAACTTTGAATTTTAATGGATTGGATTGATTTTTATTCTTAAATAGTGTTTTAATAAACTTCAAACCACCCATTACATCTCCATGAATGTTATTGGATCTTCATTTATCATGAATTGAAAGTAAGCAAAGAGTTGATTGTGTATCACATTTTGACTCCAACCTTCATGATGTTAACTTTTAAGATTGATTTTGGAATGAGAGGGGATAAATAATAAATTGGATACATAAAACACACTACCACACATTGATTTGAAACCATTTTAGAGAAAGAAACCTTTTATAATTGGTGAAACTTGACTACTAGTCCACTAGTGACATCAACCTATAATTAAACTATTTGGCTCATGAAATAAACTCTAAACATGAAAAAAAATATGTAAAACATGAAATGGGGAGTTAAACATCCTATATAAGTGATTTAAATAATTGGATTGTATGAACCTCCTCATACAAGAGGAAAACTTATAGGGTGTGGGAAACAACATGAAGAATAAATGGTCAACTTCTAAAGGATAGTTCATAAATAATAGGAACCCAATCCTTGAAATATTCATATGAAAATTAATTAAAATAAGTTTAATATTTACCACCAAGATAATTTGACTTGGAACCTCTTCTACTGGTCGTACCAAGAAGAAACCTATTGACTAGTTCTGCATCTCTAGTGGAGTGATGGAAGAAAAGAATGTTTTTTGTCCAATTTATGGAATTTTAGAGATTATAAATAATGGATGTGAGTATCTGGGAGTTTAATATTCATTCCACAATTTGGCCACACATGTCACACCCTTCTAGAGGTCGTGTAACTTCCAAAACTACCCAAACTACCACTTTTCTTCTTATTTCAATGTAGTACCTATAATTTTTAGTTAGGGACTAACAATGACTAATATTATCTAAAATTATGGACATTGGAAGAGATTTTATAACACATGTAAAACCATATCATCTTCCTAAATGGCATAAATATTCACCTTAAATGACTAAAAATGACATAAGGTGGAAAATTAATTATGATCAAGGTGATGGCATATCAAATAGCATAAAATAAGACCATGACACACCCTATAATACCCTAATAGACCCCTATACAATATTTAGACTATATGGGTAGACTTATTTTAACTTGTGGTCAAAATAGTCAACTTTCTTAGTGATTTCCAAGGGTGGTGTGATTGTTATAACTAAAACTAGTAGCCTTCTCTTATCCATTGGGATATGGAGTCACTTATGTATAAGTATGACACTAAACTTACATTTGAGATTAAACCAAAACACAAGAAATAATAAGAACAAGACACAAAATAGAAACCATACACATGTGCTTCATGAGCACTTATGGAACACACACACAAACCAAACTAACTCAAACATAAACTAACCTAAAAGAAACACTTCCTCCTAGGTTAAAGGGGAAGTTTTAAACTTTTCTTGCTTTATGGAATGGAGTAAATGAATCATGTATCCTTTTTACCCTTAGTATTGATGCTCCCATTTTCTTCATGGTGTTTGCCAATCTCTTTGGCATGATATTCAATGAAATTATAGTCATATAAAATGCAAAAATTGATAACTTAAGCATGAATAATGATACCCAATATTTAGGTCCCTCTTGCTTACTCTCATGACCCTCTTAAGCTTATTTTCACTAATTCCTAGTCATTTATGGCCTTACAGACTTGACCCTAGCTGTGTTAGGACCCTCTTTTCATGACTAATTCATCCCTTTAGATCTCATCTACTCAATACAATATTTCCAAAGTTTTACTATATCACTAGACCCTAGGGTGTCCCCTTTTTAGTGCTCCTATCCAATCACAATTCAAGCTCAGATTACCATTTTCCCTCAATTCTTCTTGTTCATTATGTTAGCCTAGTCCAGTTTCATCTAACCCATGACCAATAGATCCCTATAAAATCCAATTCAAATATCATTTGGAAAGGGTTGGAAAATATCATTCAAATAAGTAAGAATACAAGAAATACCACTCAAGTAATCTTCCCTATTATCTGCATATAGTTATCCTATACACTTTCAAGCCAATTCAAGTCCTTACACCCACCCCTAGTCATTTCAAGCATACCCAATTTTAGCATTTCTTTCATTTCATTCACTATTATGCCAAGCACTCTCAAAGGGATAAATACATATGGCTTGATCCCTCTTTGAAGTATTGGTGTGTAGATAACAAGCCCACACATAGGGTGTGAAGCATGTCTAGTGCATCTTACACACACTAACCCCTTTTTCTAATTTGCCAAAGTTTATTTCAATTGCATAAAAGATATATGTACATGAATAATTAGCTCTATAAGGAGCTTTGTTAACAATGAGGACCTAAAAATTGGTACACAAGCTCACACTGAGTAGGTGAATAAAAATTAGAAAGCTTAAATCTGTAGGAAAACAATGTTAGAAAAAGAATATAGTGTTAGAGCCCAGGGTTTCTAATTTTGGTGCTCTTATCCAATCAAAAAATAAATTTAAGATCCTATTTATGACAATTCCCCGATCTTGCACATAAATTTCCAAACCTTGTCTCAGTCAAAATAGTCCATAATAAGCTAAGTTTGATTTTCTCTCTCTCACTACTAATTTTAGAAAAGGTCAAATTAAAATTCAACTTCACAATTTAGTAGCTTTAATTAGGAATATTATTTACTAATTTTTTCCTACTCAGACCTGTTTATTTAATAATAATAAAACCCCATTATTCCCAAAAATAACAAATCATTTGGTGAGCCTGAATTACTTTGAATTTTGCATAAAAACCCTAGGGTAAACTCCTATCTAATTTTCCCCATTAATTTTTGAACTTTTCCTTGAATAGTTAAATCAGTAATTCATCTTGAATTTTAAAATTTTGTAGTAAATTTTAAAATAAATTTATTTCAAACCCTAGTTGCATACACTAGGTCCTATTAATTTTTTAGCATTAATCTAATAATTTTCTAATTTTTTGTTTACACATATAAATCAAAAATTTATCTCAAATTTTAAAATTTTGCAGTAAATTTTAAAATAAATTTATTTCAAACCCTAGTTGCATCAACTAGCTCTTAGTAATTTTTTGGTAATTTTCCAATCATTTTCTAACTCTCTAGTTACATATTAAAATCAGAAAATCACTTAAAATTTAAAAAATTCATAGTAATTTTCAAAATTTTCTTTTCCTCAAAACCCTAGTTGCATCTACTAGGTCCCATTAAATCAAGCACTTTCCCATAAATCTCTAAATTTTTTCTTGAATACTTAACTCAAAAATTCAATTTCAATTTCAAAAAATCATAGTATTTTACAAAAAAAAAATTTAAAAATCCCTTGTTGCATGTATGAGCTCCCATTTTATTTCTTGAGGTATCACCTTACATGTTTGGGAGCTTTGTATCCTTTCTATGCATATTCTAGTTTCTTGTTTAGATTATATCAGTTTAATATTTTCTACTATTATCCAAGTTGTTTTCCTTATGCCACCTAAGTTCTTTGGATCTCTTCCTTCAAGATGAAGTGAAATATTTAGTGGCAATCCTCTCAAATTCACCTAGATTCCTTCAATCTGACCATAGACCATGGACAAACAACTAGCTCAGGTTCTTGTTTAAATCTTACACATTTAGATTACACAAATTTTCATGAGGATAACTTTGATAATGAGCAATATGAAAATAACAATGATGATATACACATCGATGCTCATGCTCCACCACATTGGACTATTGATCCACTTCCACCTATTATGGATAATGAAGTTATCCTCAATAAATATTTAATTTTAACAATTTTAGATAAATACTTAGGGAACATCCCTAAGATCATACTCTTATCTTATAATCTATCATGGAAATTGAAAAAGCTAAGCAAGTTGAGTCTTCCATTCCTTTAAAACAACCAGTTACAAATGACACTACAGGGGCAACTATATCTCAACAACCCCCTATAGTAGCCCAACCTTCTTCTATGCCGCCAACTATAACTATTACATCTTTGTCTCTTGATGTGGCATCCCTTGTGCAAGATATAATATCTCTTCAATCTAAGGTTCTACATCTTGAGCAAGGTGCCTCTAGACCTACACAGGCTTTGGATTCTTTTATTTTACTTCATACACCATTGGCATGTCACATTTCTTCTATACCCTTGCCACAAGGTTTTTCTAAACCAAAGTTTACTCTTTATGATGGCAAGGGTGATCCAGAGACAAATTTGAGATCTTTTCACACAACATGCTTGGATTATGTACCAAATGACTGGCTACTTACCAATCTATTTCTATAGTGTAAAGGATTATGTTATACAATGGTTCTATAGTCTACCAAATTAGTTGATCAATACATTCAATCCTTTAGCTAGCATGTTACAACACACTTCAGTATCAACATTGGTGATAAGGTTTTATATGCTCAAATTGCTCAATAGAAATAATGACCAAATGAGCATCTCATAAACTATGTTCTTTGGTATAAGACCATCTTGGCTAAGATGACTATCCCCATGATAGATCAAGAGTTAAAATAACTTTCCAAATAAACTCTTCTACTAGCACTTCATGAATCAATCATGTTTAAAAGATTATCTTCCTTTACTGAATTATGTCACACATTAAAGCAAAGAGAAGTCAAATTAATTTCAATGGGATAACTAAAATACACTAATACATCATACACAACTAATAAGAGTAATATCAAAGTCCCATATAAGGTCAAGTTCAATGATACTAAAGGGTGGAATCAACCTATAGTCAATGCAAATTTAGAGCCTCCTTAGTGAATAGTTCTATCAACACCCCCTTGGCATAATTTTTCACATCTTTTAATTGCTCTAGCTAGGGTTTTACAATAATTTTTATATTTTAATATCAAATCTCTCCCTCCTATTAAGGAAGTTGATCCAACAAATCCTCTTCCAAAGAAATATGATTAGTAGGCATTTTTTGATTACCTAAAGGCACCAAGCCATATGACAAATAGATGCATCAGTTTAAAGCACAAGATGTAGGACCTAATATATTCAAACGCTATTGATCTTGATACTTTATTTAAGCCTCCACCAACAATGCAAACACAAGGTAAAGCATTGAAAATCTTCTTAGATCTATTTCCACCATATTTAAAATAGGATACAGGGAACACATCAGGAGTTCATCATGCATATCATGAACATCTACTACTAGATACATACAAAGAACCTTTAGTTAAGTTACATCCTTTGAGAAACATGATTGGTGTATACAATTATAGAGTTCTAGCTAGACCTTCTATCTCCTTCTCAAATTAAGAGATCATCAAGGATGATTTAGATTATCATGCACTCTTTATCATATCTCACAATCATAATCAACCTATTCACAATGTTCTTATTGACAATGGTTCTAGTCTTAACATGTGCACCTTGACACTACTACAATATTTGGGTTATTCAGAGTAGGATACCACTCTGATGGACATAATTATCAGTAGTTTCAGTGGGCATATACAAATTTCATTAGGTGAGATAGTAATTCCACTACAAGTTAGTCTTACACATGTGGCCACACCTATTTCACTAAATTTTGTCTATTTTAAGTCTAAAGGAAAATAGAAAGAAGGATGGATGGGGATAAGTGATTAAAATTAACTTAGATTTGGTTTGCATGTCATATCCAGATGTTATGAGCACTCCTCTTTGGCTAGGGAGGACTACCTACAGTTAAGAAAAAACTACCACAAGATGTTTATTAGTAGATAAATGAGCGAGCTACCAAGCTACATGTTTGTTTTAGGAAGTGTGAAACTTCCCTAGAGATGATAGTCCACTTTTGAGAGGCAAAATAATAATAAACTAAAATAAATGTAAAAGGAGAGTAAAAGAGAGATAAAATTACCATTATTAACAACCCATATATAGCACAGAGTGACAAGGTGCAAGTGAGGTACTTTGTTGGTATTTTAGAAGTTGTCTAGGTAGGTTTTTGAAGAGGCTAGGAAATTGATAGTCACTGACGTCAGTAGGAGTGTGACCGATATTGGTTAGGATTTCAAAATCGACAGTGAAGTGATTGATGTCAAATAGGCTACTGAGATTGATAGGGGAAATATTTTTATAAAAAGTTGTAGAGGGATTTTCCAAGTTTGGGAAATGGTTTGGATCAGGTCAGGGAGATTGAGAGAGTTAAGAGATTAGGGTAAAGGGGAAATAATTAGGGAAGCTTTGTAACTCCATCATGGGGGTATGGTCAAAAGTGCATAAAGTAATGTAGGGTAGATATAAATAAATATAATAATAAATATTTAAATGACCTATAGTATTAGTGATATACTTAGTTGTGATGATCACTGAATGATAATTGCTAGGTTGATGGTCTCTATCAAGGAGTCTAAACCTGATTGCCTAAATAGAGAGAACAAGTGGGTGTTGTTGGTCCTCAAGAGCTCAATTTCTTATTGTGATTAACTTATGTAGGATGATTATAAGCCTTGATGTCAAAAAATAGAATGTCAAGATCTTGAATGAGAGTAATAAGTGATTTTTTTAATTTTTACTAACCTAAACTATAGGTTATAGTTTGGCTTATATTGTCGACATCGATGATTTTGTCAATTTCGATCATGATCTCATCAATATCAGTCATGGGTTGATTGATGTAAATGGCCCTAAAATATGTAAACCTTTTAATTTTTGGCTTGTTTTTTATTGTTGTGCATGCCAAGTGTGACACCTATTATAAAATGATAAAAATAAGAGGTTAGAAAGGAAGTAGTTGTTTAGGAATTTAGTTTGGAAGTGGAAATAAGTCTTAGGTAGTTAGGATGAGGGGAGTAGATCTAGAGGTGACTCATCAAGGGATAATTAGTCAAGGAGGCAATAGGGGTTTTTAATTAACTTAATTAAGTATATTAAATTAATTAAATGTGTGAGGGGTAAAATTATGGGTTAGGAAGATTAATTATTATTATTAAAATGGGTTTAGGGGTTTGACATATGGAGTTATACACATGTGTGTTACATAATTTTGGTGTCTACAACACCATTCACTATAGTTCCCAACATATGAGTTTTTTATATGTTACTTGGTCGACCATGGATTCAAAAACTTAGAGTAGTACCTTCTAAAATTCATAGCTGCATGAAATTTATTCACACTAATTAGGTTTTTATAGTCATTGGAGTTCTATATGAGTTACCACTTGCCACTTTAGAGCCATCTACCAATTTTAGTTTCACCACTAGTTTTAGTTTTTCCACTAGTTTCAGCTTCTCCTCTAGTTTTAATTCCTCTTCCACTTCAGATTCAAACATAGTTGAGGCATCCACCACCAGTATAGAGGGTTCATACACCTCCATATCTTCAAGATTCTAGACAACTTCTAGCTACAATATTCACACCTAGAGTAGTTTCATTGAGATTTCATGCATCTACATAGAGCAGATGTTTAGAGAGCTTCTCCTACTTTCATATGGGTCCTTAAGAGCCATATAGTTGCATCCACTTCTAATATTTATAAAAGGACTCCATAGTAAGTTTCTACTTCAAAAAATTTAGAACATTTACAACATATATAACTTTCAAAGCCACAATCTCAGCATTTCCATCATGCTTCATTATTATGCACAATTCCACTCTTTGATACAGGACACCATGATAGGGAGTCTCACATGAGACTCATCAGTTAGTATCATCCTTACCTAGTTTTTATTATACATAGTTTTGATATCTTGATTGTACATTGTTCAAAAATGTTTAAAAATTCAAAAACAATATAACATTTTAAAAAATCCAAAAACATTCAAATATGTCAAAAATAAAAAAAAACATTTTGATTATGTGTATCATCTATGCTTTACATTGATACTACTATGCTAGGACTTACATTTTTTTCCATGATATTGTATGTTAATTTATTTAAATTACCATGCTTTACTTGATCTTCTTTGAGTGTGTGTAGTGACATCTAGCTACTTGATTTCTTACTCTACCCATTGAGGGGGCATTCCTACTTCTACATTTGAGACACACATCAATATACATACCCATTAAGGGCATCTTATACATGACTAAACCATCTAGGTTATGTCATTCATATAATCTACACTCTAATTTATCATTTTGATGTGCATTACTTAATAGATTACATAGATTACTAAATCGACATTTCACTAGTATCTAGCAGTTGTGTATCTCTTATCATATACCTAGTCTTGTACTAAACATGTCTTGCATACTTTCCCTCTTGATTTTATTAGTTACATGTGATTGTATATGTATAGTTTTTACATACTTTATCTGCTTTCTTAGCATGGCTTGATGTGACTGTATTGCTAGTTCCTACCTGTCTCCTATATGTGCCTTAGGAAATTTACCAATGTCCTTTACTTCTATTCATGTGTGTGCCTTAGGAAATTTGCCAATATCCTTTACTTGTACTCTTTTATGTGTTTATGGCCCTTTCGCCAAATTTTCTTGCTCCACTTGTATGTGTATGTGGTATTTAAACATGCCTTATATACTTGCTTTCTAATTTGAGTGGCATGTACCCATGTCCCTTATTTGCATGGCCCCTTGGTCACCCTTATATGTTTCTTTCTTCTTGCTTTCAATTCATGTTTGCTTGATTATGTCTTTAGTTGTTGTAATTCCATGATCTTTATCTTGCATTTTCCTATTCTCTTGGATGCCATGATAGACATCATGCTCCATCCCTCCTTTCTAACTAACAACTAACATTTCCAATTTCAATTCAATTCAAGTATATTGCACATACTATTACGTTTTTGTATCTATCTAGGCATATTCCTCTTGATCCAACAATATCTCAAATCAAACCATACTATATCTTGTTGATTATCATTACTATATCATGTATATTTCCATCTTAACACACTTGTAGTGATTTTTCTTGTAAGAGCATTCATTGTATGGTACCTATTCCTACCCTTAAAAGAGGGGGAAACAAATAGGGGTTTTGATACAAAGATTAGAGCTCCTATCGATCAAAAAATCTAGTTTTAGAACAACTAAAATAATAATTAGTCATCAAACCACTCAAAATAGACTAGGTAGATAGTCAAGATTCTAGAACAATAATTAGTTTTAGCCCAGGACAATAGCATTGAGGCTGGACTATAGAGCTAAACACTAGGGTGTCCTATTTTTTATGATTGTATCTAAATAGTAGAAAAGTCAGGTTTCCCATAAGCAAGTAGAAAGGTAGGTTCAGCTATAGTTTTTCATAATTAGACCAATTTAGATCAACAAATTTTAGTATAGTTTTTTCAGAGGATCTAGACATAGGGGGAATCATGCATGGTATGATTGGTTCTCACTTCTAGTTTTAGATATGGTCATTGGTATAGCTTCTAGATCAAAATCCATGTTTCAGACACCAGTGATTAGGGGTAGATTACACAACACTTTTGCTTCTTTTCTTTCAATTTTTAGCATCACCCAAGCATTCTTAGCAGTTACAAGTCTTATTCCATTTATAGGTGGTTGGCATCATATTAGTGTGGATTTCATACAAGCCTAATCTTTATATTTTCAAAGTTGGCCAACATTGGCCTAGTTTCCAGCACACATTCATCTATCCACACCATATTTTCATATTTATAAAACATTCAAGGGCTTTAGGATCCATCTCATACAACATACTTATTCATATATGTATCAGTTTAAATCTTCACTTCATGGGGTAATAATGGAGCTAAAGGGCTAACCTTTGTATTATTGAGCCAACCATTCAGAGGGATTGGACACATAGTTCAAACACATTAACATATGCATAATCATCTATCTTCATTAAGTAGGTGATAATGGATCCAAAGGGCTAGCCTTTATGTTCTTGAGCCACTTTCTGAAGAATTGATCACTTAGCTCTGTTCACAATATAAATTTTGGTACAATATCATCCATCACATCCATCATTTCTCAACCTTACTCGTATCACAATGGGTTTTATATTAGTTCACATACTCAGTGAGGTGTATTCATTCCTTTATCTTCCTCTCTCTTACCCAAGATTTGTATGTTCTTATTTTATATTATATATAATAAGAACTTATCTACTCTTTTTTTCCTTTTGTAGATTCACACTTACACAACATGCTCTCTATGCACTATCTATCATTAATTAGCATCATAATCTTCATGGGTTTCAGATTTGTAGGTAAGTTTAGGTAAACTTTCTATTTTCCTTTATCCTAATATTTCACTTTGATGCATCACTTAATAAAATGGGGGGAAATGTAGTCATATAAAATGTAAAAATTGGTAACCTAAACATGGCTAATGACACCCAATCCTTAGGTCCCTCTTGCTTACTCTCATAACCCTTTTAAGCTTACTTTCACTAATTCTCAATCATCTATGGCCTTCTAGACTTGACCCTAGCTGAGCCAAGACCCTCTCTTCATGACTAATCCACCCCCTTGGTCTTGTCTACTTAGGATAATAGTGCGAAAGTTAGACTATAGTGTTGGACCCTAGGGTGTCCCTTTTTTAGAGCTCTTGTCCAATCACAATTCAAGCCCAGATTACCATTTTTCCCTAATTATTCTTGTTCATTATGTTAGCCTAGTCTAGTTTCATCTAACCCATGACTAATAGATCCCTATAAAATCCAATTCAAAGATAATTTGGAAAGGGTTGACAAATATCATCAAAAAAAGAAAGAATATAGGCAAGACCACTCAAGAAATCTTCCATATTCTCTGCATACAGCTAACCTATACACTTTTAAGCCAATTTAAGTCCTTATACCAACCCCTAGTCATATCAAGCATACCAATTTAAGCATTTATTGCATTTCATTCACTCTTTCACCAAGCACTCTTAAAATGAGAACTACATATGGCTTGATCCCTCTTCAGAGTATTGGTATGTAGGTAGCATCCCCACATAAGGGGTGTGAAGTACATCTAGTGCATCTTACACATACTAACCCCTTTTTCTCATTTTCTTATGTTTTTTTCAATTACATAGAATATGCAAGTATGCAAATAATCATCTCTACAAGGATCTTTGTTAATAGAAAAGACCTGAAAATGGGTACACAAGATCACACTGAGCAGGCAAAAAAAACACAAAAAGATAAAATCCTAAGGATAATAGCATCAAAGAAAGACTATAGTATTGAAACCTAAGGTGTCCATTTCTAGTGATCCTATTCAATTAGAAAATTAAATCTAGGATCTTATTTGTGATAGTGCCCTAGTCTTACACACAACCTTTTAGACCTTGTCTTAGTTAGAATAGTCCAGAATAACCTAAGTTTGATTCTCTCTCTGACTATTATTTTTAGAAAAGGTCAAATTGTAATTCAATTTCACAAATTATTAGATTTAATTAGGAATATTATTTATTGATTTTCTCCTACTCAAACCTATTTATTTAATAGGAATAAAACTCCATTATTCCCAAAAATAACAAAGTAGAAATCAAAGTAGCTACAACTAGGTTAGCTATGGAAATGAACTCTCCTTGCATCTCAACAAATTTTGTCTTCTCATAGGACTCCTCAGCTACAACCTCCAAAGGTTTTTCAAAAAGACATACTTTTTTAGTTTCCATGGTGATCTCAATAATATTAGATTTCCTCCCAACTTCAAGTTCTTCAAGCATATCAAAGAGATCTACATAGTCCACCCAATCCTTATCATTGTTTTCCATGGAAAATGTTTTCTCTACATTATCATGTATTTGTCCCTCAACTTGGTAAATCTCTTCAATATCTTGAAAGAATTTCATTTACTAATTCCAATCATCTTTACTTTCCTTATCATGTAGAACCACCACCTCTTCAACCTTCTCTTCTTGATGTATGAAATCATCAAACTGATCTTATTTATGTTTTAGTGCATTTGAGGGTGATTCAACATTAGGCTAAGATATGTATTACTATTAAATAACTACATATTTTACCTTGGTCTCATGAGACTCTTATACATCTTCAACTTCTTAAGGATTGACTTGAAATTCACCTTCATTCTTGATAGCACACTCAACTTCATGCTTGAGATGATCATCCACAACCTCATGATCAGGTGTGTCTTTCTTAGGAGGAGAATTTGAATACCTTATCTACTCAAACTCTTGATTTATGGAAATAAACTTCTACAATAAGTCTTCCTCTTCATGACTATTATGTTCAAGAGATATTTCATCATGGACAATAGATATAGGGTCTTTGTCAAGCACATCTTCCTTCATATTTTCATCAAATTCAAAATGAATAGTTGTAATGGGATCTTAAATGTCTTTATCCTCATTCAAGAAGGTATAATTACACTTTTTTCACCAATGGGAGTCCCTATTTTGATTTACTCTTCATAATTACGCATGACATCTTCTTGATTAGCTATTACTTGAGCTCTTTCCTCTTCATTTGATTCCCTTAAAATGTGTTTTTTCAAGATTGGGTAAATAATGAGGTATGATGGAAGGATCATGAATTGGATATGAAGTTTGAGGTGTATTAGAGGGCTTGTGAATGGATTTATGAAAGAATACTTCACTAGTAAGCTCATGGGGAATTGACAATTTGGGTTTGTTAAAAAGACAAACACCTACATCAGTAGAAGTTGTACTTTACCAATAGCCTCATTAAGGATATTCAATAATAGCATGTTAATTCTTAATCTATTTATCCTCCCACATCCTTATCATATCTATTGAGAATCGAACACACTTATTTGCCAAGTCTATCTACTCTTTGATACCCCATTAAGTTTCATCTTTCTCTTCAACCATCCTCAACACATGCATACAACTTTGGGCAATACCTCTTAACTATTCCATAAAATAGTTTGGAGCACATCAAACTCAGTATATAATGTTCCCATATTATCTTAATTATATATCAAATCTAGTATGATTACCAAGAAGGATTTGACATGATATGGGGATGATAGAGGAGGAAGATAATGATGGGCATTAAAGCCAAGTCTACATTATTAGATTTGAGTTTTTAAGAATTGGTATATTATCTTGTAGTATTTTTTTGTAAAATCAATAGGATCATTTTATTCCTCATGACAAGACTCATAAGAATCCTCTTGAGCTTGATAGGAATCATGGTATGGTTGGTAGGGATCATATTGGGATTGATATGAGGGCATTTGTTGATAATTTTCTTAGTACACTTCCTCATAGGGCTATCCAACAACATGATATCCATATGGAGAGGGAAATGGAGGATCATTGGGATTCAATTGGATCATAGGTTTGGTAACTATTATGATGGGACTATTCAAGGGTATAATATAGTTCATAGCAAGGTTGATAGGGAGATTCATAGTATGTATATTTACCATCACTATTCATATCAACTTCATAGGTCAAATTAGAAACAAACATTGATCAAAACCCTCACTAAAAGATACCCAAGTTGATTAAAACTAGAAGATTTCATTTGGAGGCATTATTGGTGCTATCTTACTGACTTCCAAAAGCTTATTAGAGGAAAAACACACCAACAATATTTCTACTCTCTTGGACCATGGTCCCACTGGGCATGCCAAAATTATTGTCACCAAATATTGTACCTTATATAAGTTTGTTCAATCCTTCTCTAAATTTTGGAAACATTGTAATACTTCTATGTATGTGGGTTTACCTATAGTATAAGTAGACCTTTAGGTTTTAGTGCTAGCTCCCTAAATTTGCCTTGAAGTGTTTATCACCTACTTAATTAATTGATTGTGGGAAAATAAATAGAATTTTACATGAAATAAAACTACTCTAAGGTGGTGATACACCAAAATTATTTCCACAATACCAACATACTTGTTTCACTAAGAAATAAGGCCACAAACCAACTTCAACTTCCTAAGGGGTTCTAACATAAGTGTTTCAATATAGAGGTGATATGCATGAGGCAACACAAGGTAAGTGAACCAAAGGGCATATTGCACACTCTAAGGACAATTTTACACTTGAAAGGATCCTAACACACTCGATAAATTCTATATGACCTATTTGAATAGGAACTCTTGCATAAACATGAGAGGATAAGGAGAAGCAAGGATAGAAGATTATCACTTAACATCACCATACATCACTTTGCACACTTATAAAAAAAAATATGAACTCAAAAATAGATTAAATTTATTGTTCAAAGGAAAATTACAACCTCAATATAGTATGTATTTTACATACATGGAGTGGAATTAGCCTATAAGAGCTAAAATGGCTATTACTTATATAATTTGAGAGATGAAAGAGGAGAATGAAAGTCCAAGAGTCACTAGAACATATGTGAAAATGAGATAATTAGTTACATATGTATGAGAAATGAATATGGAATATACCATGCAAGATTTACTTGGACAAATGTCCCTCAAAACATGAAACTTCTAAAATGTGGTGTAGGATTCTTCATTTGCTTGCCTAAAAATTGCCTTCATCATTTAGCCTCCTTAGAACACTCCACAATAGACTAGGGATAGGGTTAGATGATTTAAATATGAGGGAAGGATTATAAACAATATCTAACATGCATTGGAGGTGTCCTATCACTGGCATTATTTTAGACATGAGTTATCACTGCCTATAATTATAATCACCCCTTTCACTCACCTCTCACACTTGGCACCAAATTTGTATTCAGTTTTCCAATCCAATAAATATATAGGAGTGTATGACACTTTTAAATATCCTTCATGGCCTTAGATTCATCAGGTAGACCTTAAAATTCCTCCCACTTAGATTTTTCACCTTCTCACTTTGTAGTCATTCCTTGTTCACTACGTTAGTTTAGACTAGTTGAGATGAAGGTGTTATAAAAGGAACTTGTAAGCTTAAATAAAGAATGAAATGTAAAATAATATTTAGTATATGTCCCAATATCTCTCCCAAAATTAATTTCATCCTTTGAAATTCTTCCATACATACATAATACATAAATAGTCATGAAAATACATTTTCCACCTTATTCATAGAAGTAGGGAACAACTCAGTATGATGGTAATTAGACTTGGTGAGTCCTATATAATCTATAATCACTTCCATACTCATTATATTACATATAGATGCCTCTCCTTCTTCATTTTCCCAATTAGGTCACTTGTAAGGGTTTTATAGGGTTTAGATTACTTTTGACCTTTAAGGATTATTCATATAGGTCTAATGTTGGAACCCTAAAAAGGTTCCAAAAAAACATTGTTCAAGACATTTTTCAATTTATCCCAAATCCATATACTTCCATGTTAAGCATCCATATTGGTGTAAGCCTCCAAACTTGCCTACTCGAGCTCTTCTCTTCATCCTGTGCAAGCTACCAATTTCTTAATTCAAGAAAAGACTCTCTCACATATTTATTTTCATGATAAATTTTTTAACACACCTTATATCTCCCTAAAAACATGTTTCAATTAATTATAGTTTTCATCTAATACTAGAAGTGGTAGCAGACCCCCTTGAGGGTTTTAGGCTTAGTTAAGGCCTAAAGGCCTGACTCTGTTTATCCCCTTACTACCACCTCTAAGTGGTTGGTCATGATTTTGGGGGATTTAAAGGTTTTTCAATGTCTAATACCCATATTAACACCATAAACCATCATACTTAAGATCCCCAATACATATTTTCATCAAATACTCCCCAAGTCTATAATTTTCTTATTTCTTGGAGTATCCTCTATCTAAGATAGAATAGAGGGTATCTTTTCTATCTAATGAGGAAAATTGAAATTATGGGGATCTCAATCAGGTATTATATACCCTTTTTATTTAATTTTATGGATGGGTTACACTTTTATAACCTCTAAACCTTCCAAAACTCCAAGACATGCTTTGTGAACACTAACTATGGAAGGTTGGTAATTTGACTAAAAATTGTATGTTGGGGTCCCCCATGCTCTATTTATTTGTTATAAGACCCATGTGAAGTTTTTCCTCATAATACTTAAGATTATTACAAGCATGTGTAACACCTATTCCTCTTTTCTACCCCAAAACACATTCCTCTCTACTTGACTGGATTAGACTGGTTGAATGCGTATATGTGTGTTTACTCAAAAGGCATTCATGTAGGGTGTCATTTAGAATTAGAATTTAATTATTGTTCCTTCAAACATATTATAAGTCACTATTTAATTATCTTTACTATTTTGACCTATCTCTACCCTTAGGTCTAGTTCACATTCAAGTTTCATAACTCCTTGATAGTGGCTTCATGACCTAGTTGTAGATGATCTTTTTAGAAACAAAGGACTCTTGTATGATGTTTTTCTCATGTTCCACTTTATGATTAGTTATTATTGGGGTATTTTAGATTCTTTAAAAATATATTCATACTTAGATCCTACCTATAACATGAGGGTAACATTTAACATGTGGGTTTTATCATATTACCTTTCCTTAAAACTTGTAGGTGCACTTTCTTGTGCCCAAAAGGAGTTCTTGTAGGTGGTGGTTTACACAAAATATTGAATAATAACCAAATTTTTGTATTATAGGGAGTAATATTTTAATTTTTATACATAAATAATCACTTATATGCAGATTATACTTCCACTAGGTGTTGTAGCATGATAAAGTCATTTAGACTCCATCACTATAGAGAACATTAGCATTCCACAGTCGAAAGATGCATAGAATGAGAGACCTTAAGCATCATGTTATCTTGAAAAAATAACCCTTTTTCATTCCTAAACAATGAACTTACACCTGAAATTTATGATGGAGTCATTATAATAGTTATCACCTCAAAGATTTTCATCATGAAAAAGATCAAAATAAGGACTAGGTCTCTATTCAAAGGGATTAAGGTAACTTGTCCCTAAATTATTTTTTAAATAAATGAATATAAATCTCAAGTATTACATTCACTCCATGACCTAAAATTTTATTATTATGGTATATATATCTTCTAAAGATCTTAAGATAAGTCCCAAAATAATTAAGACACATCATATAACTTTTCCATCTCCTTGTTAGGATACATGTAGGTGTATGTGCAGGGCATAAGGTTATGGATAACATAATATAGATAATGTGCATGATATATTAGGACCAATCCTAGATTTACAACATGATTATATGATTTTTTCCATGTTTACAACATGATGAATCTATCATACCATTTTTAAAACTAATATTTCAACCCTACAGACCTCTATGGAGACCTATGGATGCACATGAAGATGTGGCATAGGGCAGTGAGAAGGAAATATAGATATATGCATAGTGAATGATCTTATGGATCATATGAGACCTTATAAAATTATCTAAATTTGTCCTATTGATCTTGAGTTACTTTAAACAAGATCAATTTCATTCACTTCACATGGTTACCTCCTATATGGCACCTATAAGTGCACATTAATGTTACAGACCTAAGTATGTTAGAGAACTAACTATCACATGTAAAAAATTGGAATTTTAATGGATTATATTTATTTTTATTATTCAATAGTATTATAATCACCTTAAAAACACCCATTACACCTCCATGAATGTGCTCAAAGCTTCATATACCATGACTACAAGTGAAAGTAAGTAGAGAGTTGACTGTGTATCACATTTTGACTATAACCTTCATGATGTTAGCTTGTGAGACTAATATTGGAAGGAGAGGGGATAAAAAATAAATTATATACATGAAACACAACACCACACATTGATTTTAAACCATTTTAGATAAATAAAGCTTTTGTAGTTGGTGAAACTTGACTGCTAGTCCACTAATGACATCAACTTGCAAATTGAAATGTTTGGCTCATGAAATAAACTCCAAATATGAAAAACAAGATTTAAAACATGGAATTTATAATTATACATATTTTAAAAATAATTTAAATAATTGGATTATATAGACCTGCTCATATAAGAGGAAAACCAGTAGGATGTTGGAAATAACATGTAGAAATAGATAGTCAACTTCTAAAGGATGGTTCATAAATAATAAGAATATAATACTTGAAATATTTATATGAACATGAATTATACCAAGTTTAATAGCTACCAAAAAAATCATTTGACCTATAACCTCTTCTACTGGTCATACCAAGAAGAAACTTGTTGACGAGTTCTGCATGTTTAATGTAACAATAGAAGATTAGAATGGTTTTTGACCAATTTAGGGACTTTAAAAGTTGATAAATCATGGAGGTGAGTCTAGGGGAGTTAAAGAGTCATCCCATAATCATTACACACCTTTTATACCCTTTTAGAGGCTGTATAACTTCCAAAACTACCCAAATTATCACTTTTCTTCTTGTTTCAATGTAGTATCTACAATTTTCAATTAGGGACTAAAAATTACTGATAGTATATAACATGATGGATATTTTAAGAGAGTTTGGAACGCATTTATTACTATCAGAGTTGTTTCTAGAATCCAGATAATGTGAGTGCAATGGAGACGTGATCACACAAGTTGAAGCAAGTGCACACCACATAGATGCTAAAGCATTTTGAAAATAACACAAGAAGATAAATTGCACAAGACAAAATGGAGAAAACCAAAATTTAATTAACATGTAATGGCCAAAGTGAGGACTAAAAATAGGAGAGTATGTAACTCCTCCACAAAAGGTGGACAAGGCACACCAAGAATAGTCAGTAACTCCTCAATGAAAGGTGGTGACAAGGTGCTAAGAATAGAGAAGTAACTCCCATCAAGGGAGTTACTTATGACACCTATGACACATCTATGACACACACCTCCACATAAGCTAGCCTATCCCACAAATGTAGGAAACTCCATGTATGCACAAGAAATACAATTTCCCTAATTAATAAATAGGGAAAAATAAAAACCTACACTAATACCCCCCCCATAAGCGCAGCTTAGGTGGGCAGTGTGGAAATATAAAATGGGTCCTGGCAACTAGGCCTAATGAGGTACCCATGTACAAATTCAATCTCCCATAATATATAGAAAAGGATAAAACCCGTAGGAAAAAACTCCCCCCAAAAGAGAGACATAATAGAAAAGAAGAGGCTAGAAGGCCCCCCTGAAGATGATGCTGTTGCAGATGTGGACCACACCCCAAAAAGAGCTCATAGATGAATGAAATTGCTCTTAGTGAAATGTTTGGTGAAGATGTCTACAACCTACTCTGAAGACTAACTAAATATCAATTCAATGACTTGACTATGAATAAGCTCTCGAATGAAATGCACGTGAATCTCTATGTGCTTGGTCTGTTAGTGCTGAACTGGATTCCTACAAATCTAAATGGTACTCTAGTTGTCACAATAAATGATGGTGGGCTACCTAATAGGAATTCCAAACTAAAAAAGTATCCCCTAAAGCTAAATAGCCTTAGTAACTACATTAATAGCTCCCTTGTACTCTACCTCTATGGATGATATAGCAATAGCATTCTGCTTCTTGCTAGACCAACTAATAGGACCATAACTTAGAGAGAAATTGTAACCAAAAGTGGACTTGTGAGTTTGTGAATCACCAGCCTAGTCTCAATCTATATATCCAACCAAGTCAACCTCTATGCCAAATCTATAATGAATCCTGTATCTATGTGAACCCTATATGTAATGCAAGATCCTTTTAGCTGATTTCCAATGTAGCTCATGGGGTTCTTGCATGAATCTAGAGACAAGTCGCACTGTATATGATATTTTGGGCCTAGTGTGAGTCAAGTAGATGAGACTACCAACAAGTTATTGATACTGAGTGGCATCAACCAATGGTGAAGAACAATCAGCTTCAAGCTTGACTCTTGATAGAAAAGGAGTCAGAGATGGCTTGTAATCAGCCATGTGAAACTAAGCCAATAAGTCAAGAGCATACTTAGGCTGTGCAAGAGAAATCCCTAAATCTAACTGTGAGATCTCAATGCCAAGGAATTAGTGCAACAAACCCAAGTCTATCATGTCAAATCTATCTTAAAGAGATGCCTTCACCACTGCAATAGTCAATGAAGAACTCCTAGTGATCAAAATGTCATCAACATATAGAACCAAAATCAAGAGTGAATCATCCTGCCATAAGAAGTAGACATTGGGATCAGAATGGCACCTAGTAAAACTTGCTATGAGAAGGAAGGAATCCATCTTAGCATACCAAGCCTGAGGGGCCTATTTGAGGCCATAGATAGATTTCCTAAGTCTGCATACTAAGGAATAATCCTAAACAAATCTTGGCAGCTGCTCCATGTAGATCTCCTCCTCTAGGTCTCCATGAAGAAAGGCACTCTTCACATCCATCTAATGCACATCCCAACCATGTGCTATAGTAATATCCAAGGTGAGTCAGATAGAAGTCATCTTTGTAACGGGTGCAAAGGTCTCTGAGAAGTCAATGCCTGCCACTTATGAGAAACCCTTGGCGACCAATTACGCCTTGTGCTTATCAACCGACCCATATCCTGCAAACTTGGTCTAATATATCCACCTACATCGAACCATCTTTCTTCCCTTAGGAAGTGAAGTCAAATCCCAAGTGTGATTTTTGATTAAGGAAGAATATTATTCCTCCATAGTACTATCCCACTCAGGTACCCCCGATGCTTCTTGAAAAGTCTGTGGATTTGAAACTGAAGCAAAGAAGGCATGTGGATCTCTCTGAAAATCCCCCCTAGTGCATCTGTCATCTATAGAATCTCCTACCCAAGTACCAGCACTCTCAAGTGTCTATCTAGCCCAAAGTGGCCCAAAAGTGGGCGAGTCAAGTGCTAACTCCTCATCCTCTAACTGACTAGAGGTGGATGACTCTGCATCACTGTCCTCACATTCTAAACTTGAAGAAGAAAAATATGACTCTAGCTCAAGAACCTATTGTGGTTGATCTAAATCTGATGAGGAATCATCATGAAGAAGTAGATCTAATGAGGGAGAAGAAGTGTCAAGTGTTGAGTCTCTAGGACTCTCCTAAAAATGGACACTTCTCTCGATGAACAACTCATGAGTGACTGGATCTAGAAGGTGATATCCCTTAATACCATCCAGATATCCTACAAAGATGCAAGGCTTAGACTGACATTCCATAGCTTTGCATTTCTTCTTTGAAATGCGGGCCATGGTTGGGGATCCAAAAACTCTAAGGTGCTCAACATCAGGTTTCCTTTTATGCCAAGCTTCAAAGGGTGTTATCCCTTTCAAAGCTTTGTGAGGAACCCTATTTTGAATGTAGCAAGCAAAATTAATAGCTTCAGCCCAGTACTGTGGTGCTAGGGATTTGGAGTGAATCATATAGGTACCCATCTCTTTCAAGAACCTATTCTTGCATTCTGTAACCCCATTCTATGAAGGACTATAAGTGACTGTGCACTACAAATCAATCCCCTCTATGGTATAAAACTATTCAAACCTGATGCTGACATACTCTCCTCCATTATCAATTCGAACAACCTTGATGGATTTCTCACTCTATTTCTCAACAAGAGCCTTGAAGTCTAGAAAATTTTCAAACACTTCAGACTTTTGTTTAAGAAAATATATCCAAGTGTACCTAGAGAAATCATCAATGAAAGTGAGGATGTACTTGGCCCTTGTGAAAGATGGTTTGAGAAAGGGTCCTGATACATCACTGTGGACTAAATCCAAAGGTTGTGAAGCCCTCCAAGCTTTGCCTTTGTCAAATTTTTATTTGGGATGCTTCCCAAGGGAGCACCCCTCACAAAGTCTGTTTGAGAATTGGACTCGAGGCAAGCCAATAACCATGTCAATTTTGCAAAGTTGCTCAAGGTAGTGGTAGTTAAGGTGGCCAAACCACTCATGCCATAATTTTATAACTCCATATAAATGAGTCAACAATTCTATAGGAGAATAATTTGATGCAAAATGTGAAAAGGTATATAATCTGGCTTGGTGATCTACCCTTCCCACTACCACTGTAGTATCACTATGCAACTCCCTGATAGCCACTAAATCTGGTGAAAACTCAACTCTCATACCCCGACCAATGTGAGTGATTTGGTACACTAATAGGAGATTGGTTGAAAGAGAAGGAACACTTAGAACATTGTTGAATGTTCCTCCTTCCATTTCAACTGACTCTCTCCCTCCAACAAAAACTGATGTGTCATCACCCAAACTAATTGAAGTCATGCTACAAGGCTCTAAAGATGAAAAATCAACTAGTGAAGAGCCCATGTGGTGAGAAGCACCTAAATAAATTACCCATGATGATGTAGAAACTATAGTAGCTACAAGAGCCTTGCCCTTTTCTTTCTCCTTACCCTTGCCTTTTGCCTTAGTAGAATCTTGGGTAGATGAATTCTGCTTGATGGACTCAGGAACACCTATGTTGTTCTTCTCTAGAAGATGAGTTAGGTGATCTATTGTTTCTTCATGCACTTGTGTTCATCATGCCCTATCTTTTTACAATAGGCACACTTAACCTTCTCCTTCTTAGGTTTAGCATTGGAAGAGGAAGTCTCAGTGTTGTTTTTGGCAGGATTGGTGTCTTCTTTCTTCTTCTCTTGGTCCTTGTTCTTTTTCTTCTTCTCCTTTGTTGAAGTCTTGTCCTTATCATTTCTAGCTATCAAATTTTGGGGTTGAGTAGACTTCACTGTTCCCATTTGAATTAGCTTATTTTGCTCCCTAGTCAAGTCGGCAATGAATGAATCCAAAGAAGGCATTTTCCATGTAGTGCCAAGGGCACTTTTGTGGAATGGAAAGTGGAGACAAAGACTGAATAGCTTGGACCTAACTTTGCAAGAATAGAAAGTATGAGTTGATCATATTTCTTATCTATCTCACATTCTTTCAATTTTAATCTAAGGGCCTTAAACTTAGTGAAGAAGTCTTGTAGGGTGTCAAAGTTGCTAAGACATAGACTTATGAGTTCATTTTTGAGCTCATGACCTCTCATCTCATCAAGCTTCCCAAATAACTTTTCTAAGGTGTCCCATATGTCATTAGGAGTCTAAGAGGATTATAGATGGAAGAAAAGTTTTGGAGACATAGACAATCTCAGTAATCTATAGGCTTCATCAATATGGTTGTACCACTTTACCTTATCAGCATCAGTATTGGGTTCTACTTCAATACCCATGGTGATCCTATATAACCCTTTGCTTCTAAGAATGATTGACATTTTAACCTTCCATTCATGATAGTTGAAGGGTTTTAGGGGTTTATGTTGATAAGAATCCCTTTTTAGTTGAATTTAGGTGAAGTTGTGTTGATTGCAAGTTGTGAATTTATGCAAAAAGGAGAATGAAAGTGAAGATTTGCAAGTTGTGAAAAGCAATCACACCCCCCCCCCAAAAAATATTGAGCCCCCCCAAATATGCAAGTGCACACTCAAAATACATTGGACTTAGCCAAAAATGCATCTTAGATCAATCAGTGCAAGACCAAAGCAAACAGACGTCAGACTTAACCGAAAATGTGTCTCGAGAGACCCAAATTTTGGCACTTTATGAACTAGTGCATTTTTTACAATTAACAAGTCTACGCTATGGAAAATTTAATTACAAACACTTTTGTAAAAAATGACACCCAAATCTAAGCTGTCATTTACAAGATATTAAAGGTGCAATTTTCTCGTAAACTAGTGTTTTTGCAAAAAAAGCACTAAAACATTTTTAAAAATGCTTGTTATGGGAGAGAAACTGGCCTTCCAACCACTCATTGGATTTGGCACAAAATGAGGAATCCAAAAGAGGTTTTTTTGAGGGGAAATTGGCCTCCCACCAACTCGGGCCTCACCCTTCGTCTTCGTGAGTTGAAGATACAAGTTTTAATTGAAAACCTCCAAAATACCCTTAATACTCAGTCAAATTGACTGATTTTTACTTTGACAAATCAATTTTCACTAAAAATTTTTAGTTAAAGATAGAATGGACAGAATGGCAAAGTGATTAAAGGGTCCACATGGGACGCCAAGCAGGGAGGAGGGTGCATTTTTCAAGAAAATACAACAGTCCAAATTTGTAGCAAAAAAGACAAACAAAATCAGACTTGTGCTGGACCGTATGGCCTATTTGAGGTGCCTAGCTAGAAGGAAGTACAGAAGATTGGCATGGTAGAATATCTTAACCAAAAAAGGAGGTGCAAAAGCTTGTTTTTAGGTAGCACACAATAGCAAATGGCGTCCCAAAAGAAAGGTGCAGTTCTGAAATTTTTTTTTTTGCAAAAAACAAAAAAAATAGACCTGGGCACCGTACAAATGACTATTGGAACTGACTGCTACTGCTGGAACTTGCTAGAAAGGAGGTTGGTGTAGACCTAAAGTGTGGCATGGTAGAAATGAAGCTGAATTTGGCACAGAAGAACTGTTGTGTTGAAGGTGTGGCAACCAAAAAAGGTCAGCTAAGGGTCTGCAGAAGCATGGCACAAAACAGAAGTTTAGCGCCTACCTCCTTGCTCTCTGCTCAACAATGGCACTTGAGTGCATCAACTTGTATATTTTTATCTACAAACAACTTGTCTGCTAGTGGTATTCTGCCAAAACACCCAAATGCAAGGATCCTAAGGAAACTAACCAGAAATGATATAGATAGATTTTTTTAGACCAAATCTAGAATAAAAAAATAAAGAAAACTCCACTCCTCTTGATTTCAAAATAAGCTAAAAGCATAATCACACACAAGATTACTGGGTTTGCTCTGATACCATATCAGAGTTGTTGTCAGAATCTAGATAATACGAGTGCAATGGAGACGTGATCACACAAGTTGAAGCAAGTGCACACCACATAGATGCTAAAGCAATTTGAAAATAACACAAGAAGATAAATTACTCAAGACAAGATGGAGAAAACCAAAATCTAATTAACATGGAATGGCTAAAGTGAGGACTACAAATAGGAGAGTACGTAAGTAACTCCTCCACAAAAGGTGGACAAGGCATACCAAGAATAGTCAGTAACTCCTCCATGAAAGGTGGTGACAAGGTGCTAAGAATAGAGAATTAACTCCCATTAAAGGAGTTACTTATGACATTCATATGACACCTATGACACATCTATGACACACACCTCCACATAAGCTAGCCTATCCCATAAATGTAGGAAAACTCCATGTATGCACAAGAAATACAAGTTCCCTAATTAATAAATAGGAAAAAATAAAAACCTACACTAATACTTACTTTTAAAACCATACCATCTTCATAAATGGCCCAAATATGCACTTTAAGTGACTAAAAATGACATAAGGGAAAAAATTAACTATGATAAAGGTGATGAAATATCAAATTGAATCAAATAAGACCATCACACACCCTATAGGACCCTAATAGACCCCTATACAAGTTTTGAAATATTTTAAATTGTGTTAAAAATAGTCAACACATAATTATACCTCCTATTAAATATTCATTATTGTCTCTCTTCACACTCTGATGGTCTACATGACCTCCTTATGATCCTCTTTATGCTCTTGTATTTGGTTTCACACACTCTTATCTAACTTACATAAATAGGCCTAATTAGTCTTGATCTTATATAAGTCACTTTCTCTCACACACCTTAGTTGGACATACACACTTGAACACTTGTATTACCCTTAAAATATGTATTATAACATGTTCCAAACATGAATAAACCAATAAATTAGGTTGGTCATAACTTAACAGACCAAATTCTCTTTTAAACCTTGAGGAAACCTACTTTAATTAGGTCTTCACTAGAGCACATTAAACTTTATCTTTATTTAAATGCTTCCAAAATCCACACATATAAATATCACTTCATATATTACTCAAATATACCTTATACAACTTCATTTTAGGTCCATAATAACTTTTGGGTGAAATCACCACTTGAACCCCTTCTTAAAACACTGTTCACAATAGGCTTGTGCACACCCAAAAAATTTGTCTTGAAAAACTAAAGCATAAACCCAAATTTTCCAAATAAACATGGAAAAAAATCACTTATATATAAAATAAATTACCTTAGGGTCATCACCATATGATTTAGACTTCACAACTTAGAGCAAAAGGACTCAAACCCTTCTTTGTAAGTAGCCCACTTAAAACTGCCAACTAGCCTAAAAACATAGTCATGGAAACATGAACTTATAACACCTGAAGGAACACACTTAATAAATTATAATACATTAACATGATCCTAAAAAATCCTTATAACAACCTCTAACAAAAAAAATTTAATCTCTTTTGTCAACTATTGGTCTTACAGACCAATTTGTTGACTTTTTCTCTCTTAGACCTCACTCAACTAGACAAACCATTTTGGATTCAATATTCTAAACTATTACAGTGAATTACAATATTTTAAAGCATGGATAGGTCACTCAATTCCCAAAAAACTATAGCATGTGAAATACATACTTCAACTTAGGGCAAAGATCCTCTAACTCATCACTATAATTACTTACCCAGATCTGCTAGTTTACCTTCAAACATGATCATGGTGATAATGACCTTAAACGCCTATTTAGACACTTTAAAATAATTTTTATTCATGTTAATGATCTTATGATATCGGTATACCAATATAAAATATAAGGATACCATGGTCAAATTATAATATTGGTGTTTGAGACCAATCACATAACCTCACTATATATAGACCTCACTGAGCTAGACATGTCAGCTTGTGAGTAACTTTTCAATCATATTCATTGACCTCCAAAACACATATTCATCATGAACATGTCTTATATGTCTTGAAAAATGTCTCCATGTACATATATTCATATCTATTCCATGACAACACATCCCTAATCATCTTCTTACTTATGCCTGGGTTTCTCATTATTTTTACCATTAGGCCTATTAGCAATTGGTTGTCTTGGATGATTGGTTTAGAAAATTTAAGGCCTATAATATACTCATAAACCACCATAAACATCAAATACAAGTCTCAAGCTTTGTTCTCCATCAATTTAGCAACTTTGAAGTAGTCAACTTTGAATGATATAACAAATCTCCAAGAAATAAGGAATTTCCTATAGGGTCCACTCACTTAAAAAATCAATCACACATGGAAGTGACTAGGAGAGATTAATACAGCATCCAATCACTTAACTATCCATACCAAACCATTTTGATCACTTTATAATAATATCTTCAACATTGGGTCATTAATACAGTTCTTTTGGGTTTTAAACCATCTTCCAATCTTAACGATCATTCATAAAACTTAACCCTTCATACCAAAAAAACATTATCTATAAATTTAGACTATGACCCTTTCCCATCTACCATTAATATATTAGGTCATCATGTAGAGGCTGAAAATACCAATAAACACTTGAAAAACCTTCTCATATAGACAAATCTTCATCATATGCACTCGAGAGACCTTAAAACACTTTTTCATGACTTAACCTTCAAATTTTGACCTATAACTTCATGCACATTCTTTAAAAAAACTTGACTCAGCTTTTTCAATGCTCACCTAATCAAACAAGCCTTGGAAATTGATCTTGATACCTCATTGGGCCATTTTCTCACCATCTTTCTTTACTAAACTGGATCCTTCACACCTTATTAGGTCTTGAACTGACCTTTAAACTTCTTTTTAAGTTGTAAATATTTTACTCACATTCTAAAATGATGTTTTACATCCTTCATAGGTATTGACAACACCTCATGACACCTTATTAGGTTAGGTAGAGTCTAGAACTAGTCTACTTACAGACTTGGACTTAAGGTCTTACCCCTATAGGCTTACCTTGAAGCTCTCCTAAGTGATATAATACCTCTTATGAATTATCAATCAACCTTATACAACCTCTTATGCATTTTTACATCCATCTCACGAAGTTACAATGCTTACACTTTCTCACAAGGTCTCTTCATGTTATGACTAGTTTCAAGGCTAGGCTTCTCAAGAATTTAAGGCTTGACAGCTGACCTTGAAACACTGTTTTATGCTTATAAACCTTTCTCACATTACATAAAACATATTACCATGATAAAACACTACCAAACATCTTCTCACATGCTTGACACCACTCATCTCACCAAGCAACCAAGCCCATACCTTTACACAAGGTCTCTTTAGGCCATTACTAGATCATGACAATACTTTTCAATCTCTTTATACTTGAAAATTGACCTTGAAATAATTTTTAATGTAACTATACTTTACTTACATTACCACATAATTCCAAGAAACCTCTCACAAGCTTGTGCTCTTTCACTTCATTAAGCTTCACTATGTACATCTTCTTACAAAGTCTAGACAAGGATTTACAAGACACATTGAATCCTTGACATGTTCCTTACACATCATGACCTTAACATAATATAAAACAAGTAGATATAAGATAATTGGACCTATAACTTTCTCTCTCATGGAAATCATTCCATACCTTCAATGTTCATAAGCTTGTCACAACATACACTGCCAATTGGCCTTGTTCATCTGGACACCATGCTCATCTAGACATTAACCTCATTCATCATGATTACTCACCATGCATCTTGATTTGATGAATCATGTAATTAATTATAACACACTTTGACTTTAGTGACATTATATTGACATTAATGACATCTCTATGCCAAAATAAAATCCATAGTTGATAAGCTAAAACTCAAGTATGAACCCTATGAAAAGAAAGTGTTGTAATTATATGGGTCTCCAAAAAAGATAATAGGTGATCTTAGGGACCTCAATATATTATTGGTTTCCTACCTTAACTGTATTATCTCATAATATGTCATGGTATTTGATCTCCCCCCATAGTTTACCCTATGCCTATCTATGGATTTCAATACAATTATTGGGGTTATCTTTCTTCTGACTAGTCATACATGGTATTTAGGACTAAGTATGGGACAAGGGTCACTATTAGGGTTGAACCTATTCCTAGGTTCCACTTAGATCCCTATATTCCCAACCTATCCAATGTGAACTCCACTATCCTAGATGAGGAAGAGAACATCAATGATCAAGAGTGCAAAGATCATCTTGAAGGCATCTCAAATCTACTCCTTGATGAATGGATAATGGAAAAACATGATTTTTACATCTAAAAGAGTATTAAGGAGATGTGTCTATGGGTATATTATATACATGAAGGAGTTATTGTACCTAGTCTTACAAGCTCAACTCAGGAACATGAAGTCATATGGACTTTATTCTTTACTGGATTAAGGTCAAAGAATGGGAGTGGGGCTGGAGTAATGCTTGTTTCCCCTTATAATTAGAGTTACTATTTTTCATTAAGTTTTCAATTCAGTTTTACTTTAAACATTACAAAATAAGAATCCCTAATACATGGGCTACAATGGGCAAGAAGAAGAGGAATCAAACTATTGTAAGTGAAAGGGGATAGTGATCTAGTGGTGTAGTAGGTGAGAGGTGTTAGTGTAGTCAAAAATCATCTTTTGAAGGCCTATAATCATCAATTTTGGGCTCTCTTGGAGGACTTCCTATCATTTGGCATTCATT